>JAUZNC010040846.1:0-17672 GCA_034780395.1 Vannuccia rotundouncinata | reverse complement strand
AACCAATCACAACTCTGGATTTGCCATACACGCGATGCAACATACTTTAGTATAGAAATAATTTAGATGTCCAATCTAGTTCTATATATAATATACAATATCTATGACAAAAACACTGCAGCCAACAATATTTTAAAAACATTTTATGTGCTGTTACATTCAATATTTATTATTTGAATAGTTGAAGTAATCAAATTGGTTTAATTGGCCTCATTTTATGTATCAATATTTTTTATGATTGCTGTTTAAAACTTCTTAGGGGAAGGAAAGGCAGTTAAAAACAATTCAATTTGATAACTTAACCTTCTCGTTGCACAGAGAGGTAAAATGAACACTGTACTACCTATATACAAGAGTTCTCTAAAAGAGGTTAACCAGGTGTAACTATAGCAACATTGACCTAAGTCGAGCGTATAGGTGATCTTCAAGGGAGGTTATAATAAACCAGCGACATATGATTGTTCATAAAAGCGTACAGGCGTGGTCGGTTATACCAAAGTGATATATCGAGAGTGATTAATGATACCCACTCCTTTTTAGTGAACCAAAGCAGATAATGTGCGTCCAGAAATCAGCTGATTCATTTCCGGTTTGGTTTGTTTTATGTAGAGACAAGGCGTCGTGTCTAATTAATTAATTAGCTGCCGAACAGATAATCCCGCAAAATGCTTTTGAGCGCATATTTGAAGCCGAATTTTCAGATTTTAATTTACGTCGGACGAATTGGCTAATTTTATAAAAGCTTCCTTACCTGGGCTGTTAGATGAAGTGTGACCGCGGGGATCTCAGCTGTACAGAGCGGAGGATAGGTCGTGGTTGTGGTCACTCTACCGAAGTTGCCTATCACCTCGGCCACCTTCTCCAACACGCCGCCGTTTGTGGAGTCCAACTTGTAGCCGATGAAAGCGTTTTCTCGGGGCTCCATCAGACCAACCACCTGATCCAACTTTTCGTTGAGACAGCTGATCCCCTTGGTAATGCTTCGAACGTCAGGCTATGTGCACGAAAATTGTAGAATGGGACTACAATAGGTTATAGTTATTTTTCGTCCTAACTGTTTAGAATGACGACATCGATAATGACGTTCATAAATAATTCAGAATGCCAAAAAGACATGTGAAACATGAGACTACCTCCCATATCACACAAAACTTAATTATAAAGGCAGAATTCTAAAAAGACGTGTCTGGTGGATCTCTGAATGCAAATGAGTAAGTTTTAGCTAAACACAGGACACCACACCGGACCTTGACAACTCTGTTTATGTTGGATGTCGGCACATCTTTAAGGATATACTTTTATGTTCTATAAGTTCCTGATAATAAGATTGTATTGTTCATCTCAAATACTAGAACACATACGGCAGCATATTACAGTTTGAGGCATGCAGGCGCAATACAATTTACCAACAAGGTCAAATACTTTCTAATTACAATAATTAATGAGCTTAATGTTACTTTATTTGAAGCAAAATATATACCCAGTTGTTGCAAAGTATAATGCAAGGAGTTTTATATATATCAAACGGGGCGCGATGGCATATTTAAATATCATTGTTTATGGCATATGCACCAAAATTGTAAGCTATAAAAGTCGCCTAGATATGGATATACCGGAAATTAACTGAAATTTACAATATTTACAAACTGATTAGCCCTTGAAAGAGACAAGCAATTACAGGTTCGGTGATGAATAAATGCAATGTTGATTCACTTACTACAAGATTAATGACAAATATCAACAAGATTAACAAACCTTCAATCAATCAATACATTGTGGAGTATTTTACAACACTATACGCCGAAAAATCGAACCATTGCAGAACCCGGAACAGAAAAACACTTGAGCATTCTCACAAGTTGATTAATTAAGATAATTTATCACAAGACACCAACAACCTGATACTT
The DNA here is from genome assembly GCA_034780395.1 of Vannuccia rotundouncinata. NCBI lineage: Eukaryota > Metazoa > Platyhelminthes > Proseriata > Coelogynoporidae > Vannuccia > Vannuccia rotundouncinata. Next base: position 15,765 of record JAUZNC010040846.1, on the reverse strand, counting down.
TCATTGATATATTATTGAAGCGAGCATCCTTTCCAGGAACTGTGCTCTTACACTTAACTCGAGGATATACTCAATCAAATGATTATTATACCGCGTTTAAAATTGTTCACTATCAATGGAATTTGTCTTTACAGTCATAAACTGAGTTTAAGTGACTCCTGGATGACCTGCGAAAGGTCAACTACAATCGTACGATGCCCCGGTCAGAATACCCTCTTGAAATATTTGCTACGATCTTTTCATTGTAATTAAGCTACCATATAACCAAAGAATTACAACTATTGTGTATCAAATTGAAAGATGTAAGGCAAACAATCAGTCTCATTTCTAATTTTAAACTGAGCAGAGAAAACAAGTTTGAGCAGGTTTCCTCAAGATATTGTCTCACAGTGGTACAACAAAACGCTACAGAATTAATCAATTAAGAAACTATTTCATTTAGGATGACCTATTGACTGAACTTATTCAGTCTGAGTATTAAATAGCAACACAGCGGCGTCCGAAATCGGAGGGCTTCCAGAGAAAGAGCTGAAATCAGTTGAGAAGCCATTTTTGAGAAAATTCAAGAAAATAAACTCGTTAAAAGGAAATGTTTTGACTGGGCAGTCAGCTTCATTTGTTCACAAAATGATCAGGTAAATATAATGTAGACAAGATTAAATATTGTCGGTCATCTCACCTGACCATTGAGTTGATCACACTGCCTTCTTACAAGCGCCCTTTCTGCCTCAATAAGCGCCAATTGTTGGGTTAGAGCGCCCTGCTTCTCCCCACTGAGCGCACGCACTTCGGCGGTTAACTCTTGGCGTCTGCGATTGACCAATTCTTCCATATCTTCAAAACTTTTGCCGATGTCCTGTGCAAATGAAGGGGGACAAACAGTAGAAGAAAAATGCCTACAAAATATCGATCAAGGCAAAATTTGAAAATGAAATTCAGTTAAAAATATCCCAATTCTAATCTGTGGCCAAAAACAATTATTAATACAATTAAAAAAATCGATATTCCGATTGACAAATACATTTTTTAAATTTGAATTTTTTTAAATATTGATTTCTCTTATTCTTTTAATACTGATCAAAAGTAGTTATTTTAATCCTAATAGATTTATTGGTCATATTATATTTTTGTTCTACTTAATATGTTCAGTTGTAAGCTGCATGCTTTGTTTAAATAATGAAGATGATACCTACATCACACAGGCCTTCACGTATTTCAATTTGGACGACAATAATACTAACGAAATAGTAAAATTCAACATCTATTAATTAGTACATTTGAATAATTAATATTCGTATTCTTTAGGTCTTCAATTCTGAATGTAATCCTCTCAAAAGTTATTTGAGCTGGGGGTACATAGTGTGCATTATTCCTAGAAGATCATTTCAGTTATAATGGACAACAATCTATAAAGGTAATTACTAATAATAAAATCTTTTTTAAGACTACAAATATACTCTTTTGTTATCGAATCTAATGAACTTTATTGTTCACCTAATTAAAAATGTGCTCGATATCATTTTTATATATGATTAATATTATACGTATTGAACTTTTATAAAAAATGACATTGAGTTTTGACCCAATTTAGAGACACAACCGAGATGAGGATATTATAGAGAGAGGGGGGGCAATAAAGACCACCGAAGTCTTCTTAAATAGCATTCACAAGAGCGTACCAGGGGAATTGTACAATCAAAGGAGAGTCTTAATCAATAGGACGACCGCGAGTCATATAAGGTGAAGGGAGAGTGGAGAGAGAGAGAGAGAGAGAGATAAGGGAATTCACTTTCAAGGGAGTTTTGAGTTCTTCAACCATAAGCAATTATTGGATAAATAGAGAAACAGTCCGACTTCACTGGTTGTCATAAGAAAATGCAGTATTTAATGTAAAATTTACACATCAATGCAACCAGGTATAATATATGTACTAGTATAGAATCGTTCCGTAAGATTTCTTATCTAAAGAATGAAATATATAGTATAATATATTTATGAATTATAGTATACGCCATATGTATCGCTTAGAAAACTGACAATTCTCTGCAACAGATGGGTATATGGAGTATGTTTGGTTGTTTTAATATTCTTCGAGTAAACCAGTATCTCAGGGTTGGCATAGTAATATAGCCATCTTGCTTATAAAATTGTATTCAAAAATATAATTTAACAGTTTAATTTTAAAAAATGTTGAACGCAACATTCTGAATTAAATAGCAGGCAGTATTTATAATATTATCTATCATTCAATATCAATTAAACATCTAAGCAAGACATTAAATTTCGCAAAGTTAATCCTGATAATCGACATTATAGTTTTAATGTTTTCAAGACGTTAATTTTAAGTCTTATCTTTTATATATATTCATACATTATTCATATAATATATTTTTGTAGTAATAAATCGTGTAAAAATCTATAATCAAGGGGTATAACACTCACATTGAGACATGTCTCTGTAACTTCTTCTAACCGCTGGATCTCTCCACGCACTGAGTCCAGAGCAAGATCCAAACGTTGTATACACATCTGAGCTTTGTACATGCCCATTTCTGAGCAGCGCTTCATCGCCACACTTAGAGTAACCACGTTGTGTTCGCCCGACACCACACTCACACGTGAGCTGGTTGTTTCTTCACTCACGAGGTCTGTTTATAGAACAGATAAAGGTACGTTTACAGTGCACGCTAAGCTCCGTGTTTTAAAGGGTTCTCGAAGTACAGACAAATTCAAATAATACATTTTTGTTATAGTCAAACTTTGATAAGAAATCTATATTTCAAAATAAATGTTGTTTCATTGCGTAAAATAAATTCAGTCGTAAGGTTAATGAAAAAATTAAGCAAAACAATTCTTTTTGAAGTTTAGAATAGATTATGAGTTGATTATATAGATAAGATATGGTAGGTAGGTATGTGTAACGGTAACTTTAACATTCTTGACTTTATTTCATTTTACTAACACCTGAGCAATCGTATAATATAATTAACTATCAATCGTATAATATAATTAACTATCAATGTTCTAGTTACAAAAGTTTAATCAGATTTTATTTAATCCAAACCCAAATTTTGTTATGAAATGATATACTTGTGGCGTATATAGAAAACTTTTTTTTAATTTAAACAAAATCATTTTTCTTAAAAGAAAAGTTCCCTAACTGAAATTGAATAAAGTATATAAAAAATCGTTGCTTAAATTTTCTCTACCTTTCCAGTGAAGGATATTCTAACAATAATACTAACCAGTAATAATGGAATTTCACTATACTATATTATTGATCTTAAGTATAAAGACAAATATATCATAAATTATTAGAGGTATATAATATAGTTTACATATAGAACCAGATATAGACACTGTAAAAAAGGTTAAAACGAATTGTTTCTATAATCATCACGATCAAAAAGATAAAATGGTAAAAATATCCCGATAGTGAATTTAGTTTTAATAAAACAGTCAAAGGTTTGTATTTCAAATAGACTATTATTTGCTAAAAAGTAGCTATAATCTATCTGCACATACCCAACAAAATGAAATTAAAACAAACAACTTTTCTTCAAAATAAAACTGTAAAGGAGTATGTGTAGGTATTTAAATATATTATTACTTAATACCTATTATATTAAAAATTATTAATGTTTCCATAGCTTTATTTTAATTTAAAAATTTGCAATAATAACAACAAATATTGAAGCAATTTGACAAAATCCATTTATCGTATAGATAAATTCTGCCTCAGTAACGATAGCAACATTTTCAAAAGTTCTCACATATAAATTGGTATACCTACGTAGCTATTAAAACAAGAATATCTACAGAAGACCTATAAATTTTGTGGATTTTAGTGAATGTTAATTTCAAATTTAAACCAAAATGCGCTAAATATAGATTAAATTAATCAACTATTATATTACAGAAATGTTCAGTCTTTTTCCAAAAGACGTGGGTGTTCCAATAACATTTCTGAATAATGCCGCCACATTTATAATAATGACTAAATCATGTGTAATAAAATTTGTTGTTTGAATAAAATCACACTCCTTCTATATTGACCATTAGATCGTACGATATATGTCATTTTCCACTTACAGATCAAAGACTGACTATAATTAAAGGGGAGTTCTCTAGAGAACAACAACAAAATAGCTTAAAATGTATTCAGGTACGGTTTTAACAAGCTAACAGCCACCATGAAGAAAAACAAACTCGAGAACGACAAATAGAAAACACATGATAAATCAATAATTATAATATGAGATCACATGAGATTGAGCTGTTGTTAATACTTTGAGAATGAGAATACTATTATGTGTAGGTTGTTGTAAACTATTGAAGTATAATTCATTCATTTATACAATCTATTAGGAAAGAATGAACGCATAAAATATTGTAATTCAATCGATTAATTGTAATTTATTTAAATAATGAGAAGTTGAAACAAATTGTAAAATCTAAAATATGATAATAATGTCAAATATACGCATACTGAATTAATATGTCTTAGAAATATAGCAAGGAAGTTGGCATTTGTTCTAAACTTTTTTAATAAAGGTTCCCAAAAGTATATTCAACTACTATGTATAATTGAATCGATATAAAATGTTCAAACTAATTTTTATAAAGAGTTGAATTGTTTAAAGCAATTTAAATAAATTAGTAAATAAAATGAAACGTACCTACACATAAAGGAAACTTAGACGGATTAACTACAAAACACTTTTGCAAGTATAATAAATAAACGAATTAGTATCCTATGAATGTATCAACGACAAGTTATTTACCAACGTAATAGTTACTCACCCTCCTGCAACAAGGCGACATTATCTGGGGGCCTAGTCCTTACACAGCCACCGTCATTATTGCACTGAGCACAGAGAACCATATCACAGGTCTCGCAGAAGAGCAACTCTTGCCCTGGATGCTGTGAGCAGCGGGGCACACGATCGCGTCGCTGATTGGCCAACAAATCCAGCAGCTGGTTCACAATGAAAGCAGGCGGGAAAGCACTCGCCCCACCCACCGCAGGGACCATAATCCCCTCCCGACAAATTGGGCAACGAAAGGTGGTGGCTGGGAGTGCTGCCGCAGCTGCTGTCTGGTGAGTTGTGGCCCGGCCACCACCAGTTTCAATGAGGCGTTTGAGGCAGACACGACAAACTGTGTGTGAGCATGGGAGGAGCTTGGCGGCATGGTCTTCAGTGTCAAAGCCAGATAAGCATGTGGCACAGGTTAGGAAGGTCTCTGCAAAGTCTTCAACATTGATCATTACAGTCTCCACAAGACAGGAAGTCATCTAATTTGAAGGAAATGATAAACAAATATTGCAAATTATATGATTAAAAACTCCTTCAGTGATTCTAATTTCAGTAAATAAAATTTGAATTTAATAAATCTAACTTCTAAAATAAATTTATTAAATTATTTGTGATATAATTGTTTCTTGTTTCAATTTTTAAACACTATTATTATATTTACTCATATCATTAGAATTGTTCAGCATTTTAGTTTTGGGAATACTTAAATTTTAAATAATAATTGTGGATAATTGGGTTCTATTAACTATTTCATTATTTATATTCAAATTATATATATCTATAGATTAATTGGCATTTTAAAAAGTAAGTTTCATATATTATATAGGTAGAATAACAAAATATTTCATGGTCAAAATGGATAAATATAAGTGGATATTTGAGGTTTCATAACCCAACAATTGCACCTTTGTTACCAAATTTTGACTGGTGGATGGCAGTTGAAAATAATAAAATGTGGCAATTGCACACTTGAAATTTTAGGCAATTCCTATCTGCTCATATAAAAAAATTAGACTCTGCATGCATAAGAACTTGGAAATTATTGTGATAAAAAAATCAGGCCTGGTAGAAATGGCAGAAATGGCAGATAATCTGCTAAAAATCTTTATTAACCTTTTACATACAGTATGTTAGAATATTATTATCTGCATTTCTATTTGCTGAAGTTGATGGAAGTTCCCAAACCAACGGCCACCACTATTGGTCATAGGAACAATGTGGTCTGCACTTCCTTTCATTTGCCCCAAAAACCAGCACAGGCTTCTTTGGCCACAGTTGATGTATAAGATCATTAATCTCAAATTGAAGACTGGCAATGGTATCTGACTCCTGTGTCACATTAGTTGTGGGTGCATTCATCAAAACTATATTATTTGATTCTGTGGGGGATGATTGCAAAAATAGTGTCTGCCAGACTCGCTCTCTGCTGAATAGTCAAATCTAAATGTGACTTCAGAATCAATTGGACATGGTGTGGAAAATGGAAAGAAAAATTTCTTGAAGTACTAAATCATCTGTAACAGGTTTATTATCACCCAAAGGTTCTAAATGAAGCAATCTTTGCATACATTGGGAAGGGATGAGAACTGTACATAAAATAAGTTTGGATTAAAGTGTTTCATATGGATTTTTCAACTGGTGAATTTATAATGAGATCATGCACTCCATGGGCAGTATCAGGTGTTAAAGCAGCCTCTGTCTAGTTATATTTTGTAATAAATAAAATAATTCTATGAGTATCAAACTGCACTTCGACTTGCTGAAACCACAACACTGGATCATCAGGCCAAAATGGTGGAAGCTTAACAGCCACAGCATTTACTATATGAAGATCTGGTTGCTGGGTCATTGTCAGATGTCAGGCTCACCAAATTGTAGGTTTGATATTTTAAAGATAAATTCCCTTAATAAAAAATTAATATATCAGAAGCAAGAGAATATAAGTTAATAAACATGTTGTCTATTGTGCTCCATTAGCTGGAGCTGTGAATTAAAATCAATATACAATTTGCATATACAAGCAATAACATATTGAGTATAATTAATTAAATAAAACAAATAAAATCAATAAATGATGCAACAACTGTAAGTCACTCCCCCCCATACCTTTTAAGTTTAATTCAAATTTATACACAATATTTGGGTCTTCACATAGCCAGTTAATAATCTAACATTGAGAAATTCAGGTCATGAATTTGATTTCATTGTTCTTAATATTTATAATACTAAATGTGAATTTTATAAACTTTTGTTATTTAAAAAAAAAATAATAATTTATATTAAATTAGATAGTTTAATAAATGTATAAAACAATAATAAATCACAGTTTTATTACATATAAATGCATGTATAAATATATATATAGGATTCTCAGTCATATTGTTTTATTGTATGTACCTACTATGATAAAGAAATTTTATATCTAATTCTGATTGTAAATCATAATCCTATATTTAACAAAACCTAATATCTCATTTTAATGGAATCATATAATGAATTATATACTAATGGAAATGTTGGGTGCATTTTACTGATCTGTGCTTGTTACTATTATGCTTTGTGTAAATTACCAATTAATTCAGTGACAGATTCAATACAATTTCAAAAAAAAATTTGAATCATTTTTAAACAAATTTATTAAAAAAAAAATAATTATATATAACCACTTTAATATAATAAAATATTTAATACTAAAACAATAACAATATTTTATTTAGAATTTTTTTAAATTTAATATAAAGCAGTTGAATTCATAACAGTGATGTATAAATTATTTAATAAAAAAAATTCAATAAAAGCAAGCAAATCAAAAAAATATATTTTAGTTATTATCTGTAATACAATTATTATTTTAAAATATATGTATATAGGATAAAAATAAAAAATTAGAACAAAATAAAAAAAAAATTAATCATGCTAAAACAAAATAGGATAAAAAAATATAGAAAGTAAGTTTTATATTAGACAATCATTAGGTTATTTAATGGTAATCCCATATAGTTGGATAACTCTTGCAAAACATTTAAGGCTTTATTTTCATTTATAAAAAAAATCTAGTATAGCATTTATGGGAGTAAGGATTATTAACTGTATTTATCTCCTACTGTATCTGAGATTGCATAATTTTGTCAGTTATGTAAAAAATCATTACATATTATATCATTTTATAACAATATATAAGAAAATTTTTTTTAAATATTCTGAGTAAAATTAGAGTTTTATATTTAACTTTATTATATTGTACCTGTTTTGGTGACATATTTTTATGATTTTTAAATACTTTTCAACAAAATCTGCCTTTTATAGTAATCCATATTACAAAATCTACTAAATTTATGCAGATTTATACATAAAAATTTTAATTCTCCCATAAATAAAGCACATTATATTTTATAAAATTATAATAGTCAGAATTAAACTATTGGGAATGTTGGGATATGTTGAATTATTTTTTTTTATAATAAGTAATTTTCTACTATATATTATACCATAAAGAAAAGGTTAAAACATATTAAAAATTTTGAGATTACAACTATACATTAACTGGCAATTATATAGTATAAAAGAAGGAAAATATACATTTATCATAATTTATGTTTCAATATATTAAAATTTGTAAATATAATACAAATAACTTTAATATAATGAAAATATCACACTATACCCTTTATTTTATTTACAATATCTTCGATTTTATATTTAGCCTTAAGATATCCTACGCAATCAGCTGATTGCTTGCATCGAAAAATATTTAAATTTTGCGAAAAATAATAATAAAGGTTAGTAATAAATGGATTGTTAAAACAAAAAAAAATACTTAAATTTTAATTTATTAATTATTTTAAGCTTCATATTTAAAAAAAAATAATATTATTAAATTAAAAGTTAATTCTATGAACGGCTCTAAATTTAAAATTTAGTTTCTTTTAACGCTTTGTGCTTACGGTTTTGTATTTTAATTTTTTTGTGTTTAGAATAGTGCCTTTAATTCATTATAATGGACAGATTTAAAGGTTATATCGCAAGGTAATTATTTTGGAAATTTTATTATGAATACTATTAGATTCTTTGTGGGGTTTGGGTAAATAATTGTTTTATGGTTCTTGTTATTTATTGCAAATTGTTAATCATTTTCGTCAATATAACTATTTTAACACTTTATATTTAATTAATTTTTTATGTTTATATATATTTGTAATACATATATGGTTTGCAGTGTCTTTTACCCTGGACAAATCTGGGTCAATTAATTTTAAAATGCTATTTCTTTGGACAGTACTTTTTTATGGAAATTGTTGCCATGACATTAGGTGTGCAGAGCCCAATTTCATATATAAATGGACAAGAATTTCATATAATCTTTGGCATGCAATTGCTATAGAAAAAATACATTTTTATATTGACGAATCCCAGCATTTTTTCATATAACCCAGTGAGGATTTATCCACCATGCAATCAGGAATTTTATTTATAAAATAGGGTTTGTATAGGAAAAAACTGGAAAAGTGTTGGAATTTGGAAATTTTAGTGATTGTTTTTTGGAAAAGTCCCTGAATTTATAAAAAAAAATTTGTTTAAATTATTTAAAAAGTCCTCAAATTTATAATGTACATTTATTATCAGTTTTGTTGTCTACATCATTTTTAACATGCTTTTTAATATTCATTATAAGTTTAAATTTTCTGTTTATTTACTTATTACTTTACTGTATTAGTTACCTATCTAACAGGGGGAGGGCCTAAGCTCCCACCTCCCTCTCTACTTTTTAGAATAAAAAAAGGAAGGACTGTACCCTCTCCCCCAAATATTAATAATTTTTTTTAAAATTTATAATAAAATTGTAATACCTTAGCCACCAAACTCCTTCCTTCATTTACAACATCTTATATTTCAAAATCTATATCAATGCCCTATTGGAACAATAGGCTACCTACTCTCAACACCCCAGCCCCATCCACCATCATCAAATGCAGCAACTAATGCCTCATTATCAACTGTACAGGGTTCATACAGATCCTTTAAAGTCTTTAAAGTTTTTAAAGTTCTGCATCTTTATAGATATTTTTATTTTTTTTATAATAAATATGTATTTACCTATAAGTATTTTTTATATATAAATACTTTTTGTATAACAAATATATATTTACATAAAAAAAAATTTTTATATAATAAAAATAATTTTTTCATATTATTGGTTTTTTTACTTATTTTGAAGTTTATTTTATTTAAAAGTCTTTAATTTTTTATTAGAAGCCTGTATGAACCCTTACTGTAACAATTAATGCCCCATTATAATGTATCCAGTTTTACTAGGTCCAAGTAATAGTCATATAAAAGTTTTCTCACATGATCCAAATTAACCTTTAAATTTTCTTTAGATATATAATAACAAGAAGCAATCATTTCAAAAACATTGTTTCAAATTTATTCTTGGCTACATAACAAACAACTGAATGATATTACCTTACTGTTTGCCTCAATGAAATTCAGAAAGAGGTTTTGGTGATTTTTTTTTACCCATCATTTCTAAATTAAAAAATAACTTAATTTTTCTGAAAATATTTTAAATGTTATAAAACAAAAACATTATTTCTAAGCCCAATCTGGCGGGTCTACCACACCTTCACTCAGAAACATAGTGAAAAACATTTAAATTCAATAAAAGTGTGGTAGACCCAGTTAGGCTTAGAAATAAAATTGTTTTGTATCCATTTTATGGTTAACTTCTGCAAGATGCCTATTTTCTTTACATTTTAAAAATATTTTGTTATATGATACTTCTCTTTTACAGTCCTTTGTATTTTATTTTTTTAAATTGGAAATGTGGTTAAATAACAAAAAAGCACCAAGGTTTTTTATTTCAAGGGTTTGCTAATTGGAAAAGGATTTTTAGTGCTATTATGCTAGAGACACAATGAGTGGATCAAGAAATGGGGTATCACTCATATAAAATAAGAAAAGCTTATTATTGCAATATGGACAATCTCTTAATTTGATTGTACATGTTGCAACTTTCCTGAAGTTTTTAATTTTTTCGATTTTTAGTAAAGCTAGGCACATCCCAAAACATTAAACAGAAATGGTATTTAATATTTATATTATTGCAATTTTTTGTATTAAATTATTGATCTTTTAAAATTGATAATTCTTCATTTTTGTTTTGTGTACTATACCCCTCACTAGAAGACCCTATCATATGTTTTACAGAAATATTTTGTTTGTGAATCTAATTAATCTTCATGTCTTCCATATAATTCAATAGTTATTTTCTAGTATATATATGAATATTATGATATTTTCTTTATAATCTCACTAATCTATAATTTTTCCTATATAACCTACTGATTATAAGTCAAGGCAATATTATTTATCTCTGTATCCAATATAGACTAGCTTAATTATAATTCTTAATAATTTAATAGCATTCTATAAAATAAATTCTATAATACTAGAAATAATGTTTTGAATTTGAAGCTGAATCTTTCACAAAACAGTTCTCAAAACCTCTCAAAATATTTGATATAGTGAGGTATATTTGTACTTTGCAATGGTATACATAGGATAATGTTATGAACTTATTCATTTGATAAATCAATAAAACAAGCTATACAGAAATTTACTATTCATTACATAATTACTTAATAAACCAAAAGGATATGCAAAAAAAGGGCTCTTTAAAGTGGAATTTCAAATGCTTTTTTTGCATTCTGTTATAGAAGGATACTAAATAAAAGAATACAACATCTGTATAATTTGTAGCTATCAAATCTTTGTGTGTACATGTATAATATATTTACATGTTGCTTCATATTAAACAATAAATTTAATATAGATAGAAAAACTATACTGATCAGCTATTTAAAAAAATATGTATATTTAAATTTGTGTATAATTAATGTTTAGTAAATATTTCATTAAATGCAGATTTTGCCGAAGTTGTTGGATTAAAATTTCTACAAATTATAGTCGAGTCTGTTTAAAAAATTATCTTATGCCAATAATTAAAGTTCAGTAATATATCTATTATGTCAATAAAATTTATATAGGTCAATATGTTTAAATTTAAATTGTTGAGTTCAATTTTGAACCATATAACTAAATTAATGTTTTGCACTAATTTAGACGATTCTTATGAGATTATTATCCTTGTGTTAATCTACTTTAATTATTTTTCTACTTTTCAGTAATTCCGGATATTTTGGTCGCTTTTTCTCTGGTATCAAATACGTTTACAATGATATAAATCCTGCCACGTTAACAGGGGCTATTGACGTCATTATTGTTGAGCAGGAAGATGGATCTTATACATGTGGACCTTTCCATGTTCGCTTCGGTAAAATGGGGGTGATCCGACCTGCTGATAAAGTGGTCGACATCTACCTCAATGGAAAACTTATAGAAGACTTACACATGAAGCTGGGTAGTGCGGGCGAGGCTTTTTTTGTAGAAGAAGTTGATGAGGATGATGAAAATTTTGAAATTGACCAACGCCTTTCTGTTTCACCAATTCCGACCTTTCAGAATAGTCAGGAGGAGTCATATGAATTCTCATCGAATCCGGACAATATATTGGCACGCACCCGTTCACTAGAAACGTTGGAATCGAGTGCTGTTCAAAGCAAGTCTATTCGTCGGAAACGAAGACGCGCCCGAAGTGCTAATATAACAGAACACGAGAGTCAAATGATGGATGATAGTGATTCAGAAGATGAATTAATTGGTTATGTTCCGGATGATTCGATGTTGGAGTTGACGAGGTGCATGTCGGATGAACTTATTTATGAATCTATGCTAGAGAATAAAATTGGGGATTCCAACAGCAACCAGCGACTGAGTGCTTATAAGTCGGACAGTGCATTAGACGAGCAGAAATTAATCCAAGAAAATATGAATATCACCTGGGACTGGGGTAACTTGCCAGAGTCTCACGACTCGTTTGGTAAAAGTATTGCCGGCTATTCTCTAGACGACAGTTCTGTGAAAGTACCCACCGAAAGTGATGACAGTCATTTGAGTTTGTCACCTGATAGCAGCAAAGTTCACAAGGACCCTTCGGAAGAGGGAATCTATTTGGAAGACTTAGTGACTGAAAAGGTGGACGAAAATGTCAAGAGTACTTATATCTATACACATAGTCATCAAGCTTATCACGTGCGAAAACCAGCTTCACTCGATGGCTGTTCATCAGATGCTGGTTACAGATCCGATGGTGAATATCCCACTTGTCATACACCACCCTATCCTGTCGTTAATGAACTTAAATTGTCGTTGTGTGGTAGTCTTAATGCTGAAGAGAAGTTATCGTCAGAACTATTCAACATGCATCTGGTATCATATGAAGAATTTCTCAAGGAACCCGCGGGCATATTGAACAATCCTAAGCTGGTCCTCCTCCTAAATGGAAGCTTCTACACTTGGTCCGTCGCTGCACCGATGATTATTTCAATGCTCAGCTTTCAGACACAACTTCCGCACCAGGCTGTTCAAAGACTGCAAGATCAGTACATGCCCAAAAAGAAAACGAAAAGTCGAAGATCGACGTGGTTTAGCTGGGGTAGCAGCAGACAACCCAATGATAACAGGGAGTCGACGGGAACCGAAGCGGATGTTAATGTCAATAATGATAAGGAAAAACCAGAAATCGTCGCGGGAAATACTCCTACGACAGAACCAGTTGTAGTCCAGCTGCCAGAAGCAACAACTTCATCCCGCAAAGTTTACCGAAAGAAAATTCGGCTGAATTCTGAGGAGATCCGTCGTCTGAACTTGAAGTCGGGTGGCAATAAGGTTGAATATCGAATGACAACCAAATATCAAGGCACAACTTGCTGTGAAGCCTACATTTATCTGTGGCGATGGACTGACTTGATCGTCGTTTCAGATATCGATGGAACAATCACCCGGTCTGATGTGTTGGGTCAGGTGATGCCGATGTTTGGAAAGGACTGGACGCAAGATGGTGTTGCCCGTCTATATCGGAATATCGAAGCCAATGGGTACAGATTCGTCTATCTTTCAGCTCGCGCAATAGGCCAGTCTGCCGTAACTCGTCGCTTTATTCATCAAATGGTTCAGGACGGAAATATTAATCTGCCCGATGGGCCGGTGCTTCTTTCCCCGAATTCTCTAATCCACGCCTTTCATCGGGAGGTTATTGAAAAGAAGCCTGAGATCTTTAAAATTCAGTGTCTGAAAGATATCCGGACCCTCTTTCCTGCTAATACCCATCCCCTTTACGCCGGTCTGGGGAACAAACCGAACGATGCTGTCGCCTACAAGGCTGTTGACATTGAACACCAACGTATCTTCACCATCAATCCGGAAGGAACCATTCGCAGTGAAGTCTCCAAAACGTATTCCACAAGTTATCGGCAATTGAATGAACTAGTCGACATGTTCTTTCCCTTCAACGGGAAGCAAGTGGTTCGTGCCGACAATGCGCCCTACAATGACCCCACCTACTGGCGCATTCCAATACCAGATCTTCCCAGTTCTTTTCCTCAGTGAGGATTTTAAGATAACTACAGATATATCATTTCTATGCACATAAACTTGTCATATACACAGATTACAATACCAACTTTGAAACGATGGCAAATCCTGCCAGTTTTTCTGATATTAAATATGTAAATTATCATCACAGAAGCATTCTCTCGAGGGCTATGTTTAGAATTCATTTCATTGTCATTCAATCATCACATATTTTCATTTTGCAATAGCATTTGAGACAACGATATTCGATCCTAATTCTGTCTTTCGATTTAACTTTTTCATTTTTATTTTCAAATATATTCAACGTAATATTTACGATATGTATCATATTCTATTTTCTCTTCTTGTGATTGAGTCGGGTAAGCCTTGTCTTAGGATATTATGAGACAATTTTTATTAGTATGAACTTGTTACGATTACCATGTGCTTTTCTCCATTATCAAGGAATAAATTGATCAATTCCATTTATATCCCTCTTCTTTCTTACCAGTATATGCTTTATGTTTTGTCGTAATCATTTGTTTAATTTTAGGACAATGTGGATAACTTAGTGATTTCGATTTATACAATGATTTGAACAAACCTAATTTTTAATAAATATTGCAATCTTGTGAATTTAAAATATAACCTTATTTTTTTACTACTTTTTTAATTTTCGAGTAAGACTGCTATTATATAGTAAGTGATATTATTAAATTGTTTTTTACTGAAAGTTCTCACTGTATGCGTTTCATGCGTTAACTTAAATATAGATATAAAACACAAATTTGTATATCTTTATTGTAGTTTTATCTATTAAAGAAGATATTTTCTTTCCGACATTCACCTACTTTAAATTATTACTAAAATATCGATTTTCCCCCTTATAGTTTGCATATTATCTGCCTGTCTATACTCCAGAGGTTAAAATCTCATTAATTAACCATTTATTGATGATAATGTGATGTATTTATATAACTTTTATTTCAGTACGACATGTCCTTTATTCCCGTCACCCCCGAAAGTGATTTCCCTATCCAAAACCTCCCTTATGGGGTTTTCTCCACCTCTGCCAATCCCAAACATCGAATCGGGGTTGCCATTGGCGACCAGATTCTGGATCTCAGTGTGGTGAAAGATCTCTTCAAGGGGCCTATCATGAGTCGTCATCAAGACGTGTTTGACTCGACTGTTCTCAACGATTTCATGGGACTAGGACACGAAGCCTGGAAGGAAGCCAGGGATACCTTGACCACCCTCTTGTCCATCAATTGTACCACTATCTCTGGAAATGCCGACCTTATGGACAAGTAATACTACGTTTTTTATTGAAATATTTGTTATTCTTCAATCGATAAACTCATCTTCTAAATTTGTCATAGATATTGTATATTATTTATAGAGCTAGATTGGACATCTAAAATATTTCTATACTAAAGTATGTTGCATCGCGTGTATGGCAAATCCAGAGTTGTGA
>JAUZNC010040835.1:3194-17673 GCA_034780395.1 Vannuccia rotundouncinata | reverse complement strand
AGTTTGTTGGCTGAGGAGGGCGACTGTCAAAGAGGACTGAAAGATCAACTGCAGTCCAAAGAACTCGAGCGACAACGATTGGAACTGGAGTTGACAGAGACCAAATCTTCCTTGGACCAATGCGTGCAACAGGTACGTGTAAATGTGTTGAAAATTATATTATTATTTTGATATCTAAAACTAAAATATTTTCATATTCCTTTTTATTAAAGGGTGAATTGAAATATTGTGTTTTTTATAATTTTATTCACACAAGTAACTTTTTATTGAAATTCTATATTACCTATGATTACATTTTTGCTAGACATTTACTGCAATTTTTTTATTATTTAACACAAATCTACTTGCAGTTTACAATTTTTATTTCTAAACATTTTGTCACTCAAGCCAATTTTGTGATTTTTTATTGGCTTTTTTAATGAGTGAAAACTTAAGAAATTGATAAATTTGTATAAATGACAATCCAATAGGTTCTTCACGTAGACTGACTTATTTACTGAATAGACTTCCAGCGCACTTAAACAAGAACTTTATGTGTATACAGAAAAACATTTTATTATTTATATGTTTGCTAAGGTAAAGTTATACATTCTATCAGCTTCGGTTTCCACAATTTCCAAGTCTTTTTCAGAAGGTCTAGTGATGACCTCTAGACGTGTTTTTATTAATTGTTCTTGCTGTACTCCTCACCACTCCCTTTGGTATAGATTAACTTCTTCTTTACGGAGAGGGTCCAAGATAGGCAGACACTTTATTATGCAGTCAAATGAGCGGTTTTTTGTTGTTGAGATTGTAAATGCATATTACAGGGTTCTAACTATCCCTTCAGACCATTTTAGAGAAATGTACTTCACTATGCACTATACCTCCTATTTCTTATTACTGACCTTCTAGTGAACACATCATTTTTTCCACCTTCACTCCAATACATACCACATACTATTTTATCCTCTCGGTGCTCAGCAGTTTTAGTTATTCTGTCTGGCTCCTTTCCATGCTGGTTCTATAGAAATCTTGCATTAGAGTATTCATTGCTATGTTAATTTCATAATTTACGATAAATTAGGATCTAGATAAATTATTATTGTCAATCTTTTTGAGTAAATAGGTCTGATAATAACTAAAATTTGTGTTTTGTAAATTTTATTAAGGTGCAAATTTAAAAAATATGTATACTCGAATATACTCGAATTTTTTATGACAAAACGTGGACAACCACCACACTGTTTCTAGCTCACTCTTGTTGACACTTGTAATATTTACTTTTTAACTTTCTGTTCAAACATCAGATGAAGGAGAACGCAATGAAACTATCTCTCCTGGAATCAGAAAACACCTCTTATGAGAAAAAACTGGTACTTCTGGAACAGACTATCGCTCAAGATGATAACTCCGTCGAGGCTCTCCGGAATAAGCTTTCGACCTCTCAACAGGAAGGAGAACGTCTAACCGAAAACTTGGCCGAGGCGAAATCTTGTTTGGACCGTTCACAACAGGTTCGTGTTGCCAGCCCAGCGTTATTTGCTCGAAATTAAAATGCTTGAAACGACTTTGGCGCCATTTCTGTTCGGTGTCGTTTAATTAAATCATATCCGTTGGATTCAACTCATAATTATGTTCTGTTTAAAGATTATTTATACAACAATAATTTTCCATGCAAGAGTTTTATTAATAGCCGGCGTCATTAAAATGATCTGACACTGTCTCAGTAGATGGGCAATTCTTAATATTTATTCGTTAGCTTTGATATTTTAAGAACGTTTTGACACCGTTTCTTATAATATGGGGTCTACTTGCTTGAGAAGACCCGAACACCAATGACTGTATGTTGAGAACTTTTGGCACTAGTTTTTGTAACAAGTATTTCAGCATGTTTTATTATCTGTTTTTAACTATTTGAAAGTTCGTTCAGTGAAAATAAGTTATTAACAACACAATAACTAAAAATGACGTTTGATATAATACATCCACAACTCTAAAGGTATTAGCTGAAATTGTTAACTAATGATTTTAGGTGCTCCAAATGTGATATTATATTTATAGTAAACAATAAAACCGAATTTAGATTCGTATTTCTTCACTGATGATTATTCACCCATATTTCACATTTTGTTAATAATTAGCTATTTCTGTATTGTTTTAATTGTAGGATAAGAATCTACTGGATAAAGTGTCAGATCTGGAAGAGAGACTTTCTACCCTCCATGCTGAATTCTTTGATCAGAGCACGGAACTCATGATGGTGCAGATAGAAAGGGACACCGCTCAAGAGATGGGAGAGGAATTGCAGAAGAAATTGAAGGAAGTGATGAAGGTGAAGCGAGCCAACACTTCAGAGGTATGTCAACATTATACTGCGTGGTTCATTTTAACTCTTTGTTTAAACATTACAAAGATGTGGAAACACGCACCTCCGATCCACTAGGAATCACAGTTCAACGCCGTCTTTGTGAGACTACATACACAGAGCAAAAATTGTCATGATATAAACGTTTCAAATAAAAAATTGGGTTTCATTGTTTCTTTTTGTATTTTGACGATTAAGTGACTTAATTTTCGTATTTAGGACCTCTTTTTCTCTTTTGGCATGTGATTTTATGAGAATAATTCTTGAAGTACCTACATAACTGGTGTTACATACGAAATTTAAATTATCATTAAACTATGTGAAAATTAATTCGTTCACAGTTTTTGCAAACAGCTGTGTTTAATTTGGATTGTTCAAATACGTTTTCAATAGAATATTCCTTGTTTTTATGTTAAACTAAATAATAAAGTTTATAGTATTCTGTTATCTGCCTCGTGTTTCTATTCTGTTTCATTATGATGTTTCTTAACAAATTGAAAACTTTTATAATATGACGTTTCCCAAGATTTAAATAGACACATATTTCCATATTGCCCTCTTTTAAGCTTCATAATTTCTACCGTCATGGTTTAGATGAGTCTCGATGCAGCCAAAATTGGGCTGTTGCAAACGGAGAAAGACTCCCTGCTGAAGCGCGTGGCTGCTCTGGAGGAGACGGTGGCAGGAGAGAATGACAGACGAGAATCCCTCACGGACAAATTGTTCACCTGCAAACAGGAGCGACAGCGTTTAGAAGAAGACTTGGCCGAAGCTAGAGGTTCACTTGATAAATATAATCAACAGGTTAGATTCTTACTGTGAATATTTGCTTGTTATAATTACGCCATTTTGTCTATTTTCTGTATTATAATATTATAATTATTCAACGATGTCTTAATATCAATCATCAAATTCAAATAAATCTTTCCATTGTACAAAACTATAAACGCTAAATAGTGTGGTTTGATATGTCATTCCTCGCGCTATTGCTGTGCAAATTGATTTTTTCCCGTTTCTGATATATTTAGGTCACAGCAATTGAAAAATGGCGAGGTACCCATTTCTGTCCGCCCCCCGTACAGGTCTTAGGCCCTGGGGCTTTGTATCGAAATTCAATTTCTTAATAATGAACCGATTTTGACATTTTGGTATCTTATTGTAGGTTGTTTGTGCTTGACTTCTGAATTCTTATTTGACCGAATCGTATCAAAATGAGTCTCAAGGTGTTGTAGGTACCTCGTGATTGTAGGAAGAAGAAGAAGTCTGTAAATAGGGGTTACAATAGCGGGCCTGTTTTATTAAGCTACAATTAATTGTAGTAAATCTATAATTATTCTGTTTCAAAAAATAATAATATTGTAAACTATATGTTACAGGCAAATCTACCAGTGTAGTCTTTTCTGTTATAATTGTAACCATTTATTCAGGAATCTTGGGAATTCCGAAACCTTAACCTACATCTATATTTTTCTGAAACACAATCGCTACAATAATTGTAATATCGATCGATTTTTAGATGTAGTTACAATTATTTTATGAAACTGAAACACCGTTAATTTTCTACAATCAATTGTAAAACTTTGTCCAGCCAATCAAAATTATTTAAAGTTTAATATTATGACTCATAGAAAAGACTTGTTACTATTATTTGAAAATGTTGTGAAACAGAATAATTGTAACTACAAGTCTTCACTTATATAATACTAGAATTCTAGAATTGTAGCTTAATGAAACCGGCCCCAGCTAGTACTCGCGACTCTGTGGTTGTGTTGTTCCCTTAACAATACAACTAGTTCTTCATATACCGATACAATGGACGTCTATATTATCAAACATAGTCTTAGGTATGGCTAGTCAACACAATTCACTTCTTATGCACAGATGGCTAGGATAGCATAATAGTAATTATAATGTATCGATAATGTAAATATAATGTAAAGACAGTTTACGAGTAAAGAAATCAATATTAATGCATAAATTAATACGAATACAACACTTTCAGGCCCACCAGATGCATAGAAAATGTTCATAAACCCAAAAAATGTTAAAAAGTGGTATTTTGGCACTATAAACTGACAGCTATTTTTGAACTTTTTGTGATTCCTGAACAGTTTCTAGTCTTTTAAATAGGTTCAATATTAAAAAATGGAATTTCGGTGCAGGACCTAAGACCGGTCCGGGGCCGATAAAAGATGGGTTCCAAGGGTTTAAAAATTTGTACCTCACTATTTTGCACAGCAATAGAGCGCGGGAGGTATTTTAATGACATTATATAAACCGCTATTATATATTTTATTTAGGACTAGAAATTATTCTTCCAATGCATATTTAATTCCAAATAAATTGATTGTTCTATATAATAAGTTATTCGTGGAACTTCAGGATAGTCCCAGCGTCCTTTTGGAAAAGGTGTCAGACTTGGAGAAGCGACTTGCAACAGTTGAAAGTGAATTCTTCGACCAGAGTTCAGAACTCATGATGGTGCAGATAGAACGAGACACCGCGCAGGAGGTGGGGGAAGAGTTGCAGAAGAAGTTGAAGGATGCGTTGAAGATGAAGCGAGCCAACGCTTCAGAAGTATGTAAACAAATGGGTTACTAAATAACATGACTAATTTTAGTAATGAGGGCTTATTGAGAATAGCCTGGTAATGTTCAGATGTGTTATTTATTCAATACAGTTTAATTAAACAAGACTGTGTTTATAACCATTTAGTAAGTATTATATTATATTATACTGATGACCGAATAATTTTAATTGATTAAGATTCAATAATTATATAAAAAAAATATGTTTTGGATCAATATAGATTCATTTACTTCATAGAGAGAACAGATTGTCTGTCTATATTATTTAAGAATAAAAAATATAGCCACTGATATTTTAGTATTTTAAGATAATAACTTCATTTAGATTCAAAAGCTCTAGACATGTAGAACTAATATATATTTAATATTGTTGACACAATCTGACCTTTATAGACTTTATAAACTGGCATATAGAATTGCATAGTGTAAAATGGTTCGTGAAAGGTCAAAGTTTGAATTATTCTTAACTGATAAGAATGTTAGCTTGAATGTATTATATTTATTAACATATTTATCTGCAAAAATAGCTAATATAATTTGTAACATCGTACAACAAAATATCAATAATTTACCCATTTTATTTTCTAATGGAGGCAATAGTATTTACCCGGTCCGACCATTCGTCGAAATTGACGACAATCGAGAAACCAATTCCAGGCAAAGGAGAGGTTTTAGTCAAGGTTTTGGCTGCCGGGCTTTGTGGCACAGATGTACATATAATGGAAGGACATATGGACAGATTTATTCATGGAAAAACGACTGTTCTTGGTCACGAACTGTGTGGTAGAGTAGAGGAGCTGGGCTCTGACATTGATGGATGCCCTTTGAGTTGTGGACAACTAGTCGTCGCTCAACCTCTAGGACAATGCGGAATATGCACATACTGTCGAACCGGAAGATACAACCATTGTTTCATCGCACTGACAGGGCATTTAGGATACAGCGATTCCGGAGCTTGGAGTAAATGGTGCTGTGTACCGGCCAAACGTCTCAGCGTTGTGCCGGAACATGTTCCACCATATATCGCGGTTTTAGCTGAACCAACGGCCTGCATAATTCAAGGTTTTCAAAGTGTGAAGAGGACAAATTTTAAGGCTTCCAGTAAAATACTCGTTCTGGGAGCTGGAATTCTTGGTGTACTTACAACATCCATTCTTCATTTTCGAGGTTCTCGGCTGATCACAGTAACCGATACATCTGAATCACGGAGACAATTAATCAATAATATGGCTTTACCAGGGGTACAGACTGTGGACCCAGCCATGCTCAAGAATTGTTCTGATTGGGAGAACAAATTCAACGTTGTCGTAGATTGTTGCGGCAATCCAAAGGCTATTGAACAGAGCATTCCATGGTTATCGCGTGGAGGCACACTTTTATGTTTCGGACTTGGAGATGACTCGAATACACTTCAGTTACCAGTGCGGGAGATTGTGCATAAAGAGTTGGAGATAATAGGGTCCCTGGCCAACTGCTACACTCTACCGGAAGCCTGTAATTTGGTAGCACTATTATACCACGCAGGATATTTAGATTCAGAGAAATGTGGATTTCGACGTTACCCATTGAAAGAGTATTTAACTGCTCTGAGCGATCTTCAACAAGCTAAAATTTGTAAAGCTGTTCTTGAGCCATCTGAATAAATTTTAGGTTTCCATCGTCATTAGTGATTGAATTAAACGGACTTATTTGACATGTTTGACCCTTTTTTATGCAGTCGATTCGCTTGTAATGTTTCATATTTGTGATCAAGTAGACAGGTTCGCTAGAAACGGTTATATATTTCTGTTATTTTTAAAAATTTGTTTTAAATATTCTACTTATTAATTTTTGCCCCATAATAAATAACAATTTCTAAATCAATTTTAAAAAATGCAATAAATTTTTATATATATATTATATAATCCTAATATATCTTATTATCAAGTATTATTAAACCAGAAAAAGCTGTCTAGAGAATGATTTGTTTAGTGTGTTAATAATTACAGCCTGTATAATTAGATATTTTAATAGAGCAATATGAAGAACATAATATGATAGTGTTATGATTGTCCAATCAGAGCACGATACAATATGATCACCTCCCCCTCAGTAGTTGAATTGGTACTGAAGTCGGGTAGGGGGAAGTCCTCTGCGGCGCCGGGTCGATCGTTGTGAGGGTAGTTGATTTCGGATTTGTGCCCGCTGATTTAGAGGCTCGGTAGTGACTTGGATGGTCTCTACTGGAGGTACGCGCGCATTCCAGTTGTGGGTAGGGTGAGGGTTAGTGTATGTGTGTAGTCGGTAGGTGTAATTTCCCGAGACTTTAGTGATCGTCGTGGAGCTGAGAACGTCGAGTGGTTCTTGGAGACCTGTGGCAGGCAAGTCCGCACCATGTCGCCTAATTGGTAGGGCCCGGTCTTGTGGTGTCTTGCAGAACTTTATCAGGTTGGGCTTGTGTTGGTTGTTGGTGTGCAGCTGACTCGTAATTTGTGCGAATTTGACTCACTTGGGCTTCGGCCATCTGGGGTGGGGATGGTGGCACAGGTAGTCGATGGCGACTGTGATGAAATGTTGGTGTCTTGGAGCGTTGGCAAATGGTCCTGTGATGTCGAGGGCTATCTTTGACCATGCTGGTGTGGGGATGGACGAGCGAGAGATGATGTTCGACAATGGATGTTGCCACTAAAATTTTGTTATAGGGACTAAGGGCTTTGCTGTGCCATGTCGTTAATTTTCTTTTCGACAGTTTCACGCTTGACTAAAGGAATTGCACGTAATTTAGCACAAGTTGGTTCAGCGGTAGATGTCAGCAAGATGCCATGGTGATGCGCGGCTCGATTCGTCCGCCTGCATTATTGTGATGAACCTTTGTATAGGCTCATTTTTGTTTCAATGAGGAGCTTCTCTTGTCTTGCCTTGTTGTTGCAGGCGATAGCAAGTTGCATTGCGATGCTATGCTATGCTTTTCGTCGTCAGCTTGACGCTCGGTGCACTCCGCGTACTTTGGTATTCGGTTGTCTTTGTGGTTTCAGTTGCGGATTGTTTGTACTTTAATTAAATCATTAGCTGCACAAAAAATATTATCTGTCTGAGTCGACGCAAAGTTGATAAGATTCCCTAATTTATATAAATGCCTAACTTCACTACATTTAATTTATATTGCACTATTATATTTTAGACTTTGCAGACAATATACAAGCTACCATCAAGAAACGAGTAATACATAAGTTGAATGATTAATTAGAAGAATGAACTTGGGTATAATTAAAATTTCTAGGTCATCAGGTAAAAATCTTACAAAAAACTAAAAAATCATAAAGTACTAGTATTAAAAAAACAGAAGTATCCAACCGAATGCATAATTTTAAAAACCAGAAAATAATATAAAATTATGAGATAAAAAAACACTGATTGTACTAAACAATATAGTTAAGGTAGAAGCAAATAGGAAACTAGTTTTATTTTTTGATAGTTTTCCTTTTTTTATACATGTGGTCATAAAACTTGCAGTCTCAAGCGATTTCGTGAAACTTTTCCACTCTAAACTCCACTCAATGGTCAAGACTACAAAATCACTTAGTGTCTTTATATCATTTTAGACCTTCGACGATAGCTACTAGACTAAATAATAATTAGTTAAAAGTTTTCTATACTTTGTAAAACTAAATTACTGTAAGTTTTTAGTAAAAGAAAGAATTTTATAAATTTTGAGATCGTTCATTGTGGTCGGTAACCATATTTGCATATTTATTACTATTGTTGTTGTCTTATCGCTTGTATTCTTATCATATTTACTTTCAACGCATTTTTTAATTAAAAACACTTTTTTCTCCTTTTTGAAATAAAGTACATAATAATTGTCTTCTATGTTATGTACTCTTAAATCCATATAGCACAAATAAATGTCCTTCTTTATTTCCTAGTTTGTCGGTAAATTCGCATCTACACAAACTATCGCCAGCAACTGCGGCAAGTCTTGTCAAACGGAAGACCTCATAATTATTAAAGAATCTAGAGAAGACACCTCCAGTAAAGAAAACAAGCTTCCCCGATATCCTTTACCACTGGTATGTATCTATGCACTTTATTTCTATATACTTTTGACATTACTGCGAATTTTGACTGTTTAAATGTTTAAATGGTGCAATTCGGTATATTTTCATAAATGTGTTGTTTGTTTGTTAGTTACTATAGCAATAGAAAATGAGATTTAATCAATTTAGTTAGCTTTGGTAATATTTTGTTGAAATCTCTTTTTCAGTATCCAAGCACACGATCCCAGCTATCAACACGTACACAGAATACAGCCACTGCTCCACCGCGACCCTCTAGACCAGAGAAAAACCAAGAGGAGACTCCCGAGTGTCAGACTTCCTAGATCAAATCAATAACATAACCACATGATTTAATATTGTAAATAAGAATATAGTGATTCCCTTTTCATAGTACAATGGTTATTCCTGACTATAAAACATTTTTCAATCGTTATTAATACCGATTTCTCACGCGTCTTCTGTTATTGTACTTTTATTGATTTCGACAATCAGTATTTTGTTTTCTATTTTGCTGAGTATTTTATCATATATTTGTACGATCTTCTGATAAGCAAACTCGGATTTTGGTATCTTTTATCGTGATTAGTTAATATTTAGAATAAATTTGTCCACATCCTCGTTTCCTTATTTACCTGTATCATACTGGAGGGTACGATTTACCTGCAAAAACAGCCTTATCGAGTTTTTAATACACACCTAATTATAATGCGATGGCTAAATTTTTTAGCTTGTTTTTGGAAAATGGTACAAATTTGAATCTATTTATATTATCTAATATTAATAATGATAGTTTAAATTACTTAATTAATTATTATTAATTAAGCTGATAAATTTTCTATTCTTGATGAATGGTGGGGTGTTAA
Organism: Vannuccia rotundouncinata; assembly: GCA_034780395.1. Classification (NCBI taxonomy): domain Eukaryota; kingdom Metazoa; phylum Platyhelminthes; order Proseriata; family Coelogynoporidae; genus Vannuccia; species Vannuccia rotundouncinata. Next base: position 7,838 of record JAUZNC010040835.1, on the reverse strand, counting down.
TTGTCAATTTTAATATAATTCCTAGCGGTTTAAAGAAATTTTTAACAATATAATTGAATCCTATATATTAATAAAGTTCAGATTTTCACAATCTGATCGGATATTATAAACGAAATTATGGTAACTAATTTTGAATTAATCAGCTGTTTTGAAAAACATGTAGAATTTTATCGTAATAAATATTAGAATCAAATTAATTTATTCTTACTCAAGTGAAATAGGTCAAACTTATTCGTTGTTAGATATAAATCAGGCATTGGAATCACGGAATTTTCAGTTTTTTCATGTCTGGAGTGACTCTTTGGGAGACATCTAATGAAAAGTATGGGCAAAAACTATATATCGTATGTAAATATTTTGTCATATACATTTAATTTGTGATTGATAGTGATTAGATATACAGTTTTGTTTATTATTTGTCCGTTTTCATCCATAATATCATTTTGATTCCATTTGTTTTGGCTTTTCCGTCTTTTTGTAACCATTTTGGATGGTTCTTGAGATTCGTTTAAATATGCCATAAAAAATTAAGTAAATATAAATTCAATATGAAATATATATTTACTTACAACAAGAATAGTAACCGTTTCGTTTTCTATATTTTTGGATATTTCCAATGATGTTTCTTGCCTGGAAAAAAGGTCTAAATAAACTAAATCACGTATTTCTTTGAAGTGAAAACAAAAATAAATTGTTTTGAATTTTATTAATATGATTAAAATAAAAATTCGTTCTTTGGTGGATGTTGTAGTGTCTTTTGTCCTCAGTACAGACAGATACGGAATTGAATTGAACTTATAATTTATGTAAAACTTACAATTTTGACTCACTTTGACCACCCATACAAGTTTACTTTTACAAGGCAATTAATGTACTAAGCAAACTTAATTCCTAAGTATGCAAATGCAGTTGTTCATTTTGGACAATCAATTTATAATTAAATAATGTCACTGCTCCAAGATTCATGGCCGGCTGGGAGCCCCCCCCCCCCCCAATAATTAATGCTTGTCGGTTAATTAATTAAGTGCCTGTCGCTTTTTTACCTAGTTTTTGACAAAACACTAGTAAAAATTTCTATTCAATCAATGCAGATCTACATGTCTTTTTGTTTTGCATCTTAAATTGATTTAATTATAATATCGATCATAGTTAAGTAATTCATATTCAACTTCTATTCATATAACTTAACAAAGAAAAGACATTTTTAGACATATTATGATATGTTGTCGGGTAAAAAGCCTAAATGATTGTAGCCCCCAAATATAAAAATGGCTGCGCCGACCATGAGATTGCGCCAAATTTGTTGGCTGAATACGTTATTACGCGCACCTTGGCAAATTCATTTTTGGTGATATTTAGTGTGAAAGGTTTTACTTTATTTTTTTTCTATTTTTGCGAATACAGCATTATTTGATTACTTAATGCTATCATCAGATATAGTCATATTATTAGCACGATAACAAAATAAATTAACTACTATCATCGTATACCTTCGTTTATCAACTATTTTAAGTATAACATGGGTAAGTAAGCTCTTATTAAGTAGATCCCTGAAACTAAAGTTCATTTTATCGTTTCTCGAAAAACAACACATTAAAAAATAGAAATTGCCGTGCTATGGCAAAATTGCCATAATTTGTTCTTTAAAAGTTAATAAAAAAGATTTTTATTGAACTAATTCTAATTTTTCTATAAACGCATACATACATACAAAAGTTTCAACATAATTATAATTATTTCGATCATTTATGAATCAGTAGTATTAACTTTTAGAGGCCTTAACTTTTTGAAGTTGTTCAGTTAGTAGAAATACTTCTTATAGTTGTTGTTCGATATAGATTTTTTAAAACATAGTTACTAAATTTCACCCCCACCCCTAATGGGGACCTTGTGCAGGGACTGCGGAGCCAGAGGGGGCGGGGGGGGGGGCTTCAGCAACCCCCACTTTTTGAGCAAAAATGGCGCCTAAAATATTGTTATGTAAAAATATTATTTTATATTATTATAATTAAATTGACGCCTTCACATAAGCAGGTGAAATAAACTATGGTTGACGTTTTACATGTCATTATAATATCTTCATATTAGGCTCCTTTTTACTTTTACATGTAAAAGTAAATTTACATGTAAAGTAACTTTATTTACGCGTAAAAATTGATTGCTTTCATCAATATTTAGTGTGAACCATGATTAATCGATCTGATTTCAAACTTTAATTTGAGGGGCTTTTAAAATTGTCCCAACTTTAGAGGATGACGACATCGTTTTGAAAAGAAAATAACAATAAGGATATAAAATTAAAATAATTAGCTTTCCCAATAGCTACAATCCACTTTTGACGTTACTTTAAGATTGATAAGGAAAAAATCTTCAGCAAGGGAGAAATGATTGGAATAAATGTAAAACAATTTACCATTATCAAGAGTGAGTATACCGCTATAAAAAAGTCGATAACCATAGAAACAAACAATTTTTGTCATTCAATTTTTGTCAATGTTTAGTTGTACTGTATTTAAATCATTTTTGTATATGTTTTCAATGCACCTAAATGGATATTAGAGCCCCCTCCCCCTAAAATTACACTCTATACGGTACCTGCCCCTCCTTGAATACATCAATGCCATCCATATTTAAGGCGCTATATTGACATATATGTACTGACAATATATTTGGTATACCTATCAGCTCGATTGAAATATTTCTACCTTGATATCAATTGAGTCCATTCCTCAAGGAGAACTCATTTAAAAATTACGCTTCCGTTTCTAAAGGTACAATTTGTAAAAGGAAATCAATAATCATATATATATATATCAGTATATGAACCATCCTGATTGAAAAGGTTAAATTGTTTGAAACCATATCCTCTATCAGCCAAAATAAACAAATAGTTTGTCTAACTTAAATATACACCTTGTGAAGTGGTTGTATATTAATTAATATAATCAATGAAGAATTCCTATTAGCTAATTATATATCCGGTCTGCATAAGATCGTAAAATTTAGTTACTTATGATGAAAAATAAACTGTATTAATTAAAACGTTAAATTAACTTACTACTCATTACTAGTATAACTACTTTTATAAACATTAAAAATGTTATGCAAAATAACAATAATAAAATAAATTCTGAAATGAAAACTAAACTTAGGCGATGAGATAATTTATTATAATGTAAACTATTCTATTCTTGAAAATCTTATCAATTAGAGGTGGAGTGCATATAAGCACGAAAAAATGGACGGAATGCATAATCAAGAACCGATTGCGAGAGCGTGATTTTCCAGTACATTTACCATGAACCAAATATTACATTGGGTGGAATTCGATACAACATATTCTCAAAGAAAGCGGCGGCAGGTTTCTTTAAACCGGAAACTCTTCCTCCGTCAGAAGGTGTAGCAAGCAGCACAACACTCACTCTGTGCTTACTTGCAGACTGGCGATTGGATACTTTTACAAAGTATGTCTCTTAATTAATACAATTGACTATGAATGGGTATTAGGTTTGCATGGATATGAGCCAATTCCATCATTATTCCCCATGGCTCCTGATGATCTGTTTAAGTATACAAGCTGTAATTGTAATGGTGATTGTAGTAACATGCGGTGCAGTTGTAAGCAGAATGGATTTGTTCATCTCTGCATGTGGTGTCTGTAAAGGCATTACATGCATACGTTGTATCAATGATATTTTTGACTCTACTGAAATTTTTGACTGTTAAAACTTGTCATATTTTGCTTTGTAATTATGTAAATATTATATACAAATATATATATATAAGAAATAAAAGCTATTTTTAACAAAAGTTTGTACTGAAATATAAATACTAACAACCAACTCAGAATAATAAAAACATGTATTAAATTTATCCTAAGTTACGAAAAATACTATATGTTAAATATAAAATTTTCATAGATTTATATAAATTTGGATTAATATATAAGTTTACTTTTTTATCTGTAGGGTTCCCCTTTTTTCCGATTTGGCTGAAATTTGTACATAATATGTAAATCAATTAGATACATATTTACTAAAAGCATATTGATATATATACCGTTTTTAAAATATTTTGAAAAAACATAATTTTGGCGGCCATTTTGTTTTTTTAATCGAAATTAAAGACATTTCCCACACGAGTTGAATTTCAACTATAGTACTCACATTAAACAATATATTGGTACATAAATTGTTTGGGAACAATTGATTTCCCAGATTTGTTATGTTTTCCTAATATTAAACGCCAATATCCAATTGTTTGTTATTTATTTATTTATCATAATAAGATTTTTTTATATTTTCTAAAATTTCATAAATGCGATAAGAATTGTTAAATTATTTATTTTTATACATTGAAAACCTGAATACATGAGTCAAAATATGTTAACTAAGAAACAATGTACAGTTCAGTTAATTTAACTGAAGGAATAATGAAATTTAGAAATCGAACTATTCCTACTAAATTTCTAATTCTATTAAGAAATTTCAGATTATTTGTATAATTTATATAAATCCAATTTAGTTTATTTAAATTTAATTGATACTAAATAATTTATTATAATTTTCTAAATAATTTATTATAATTTTCTAAATAATTTATTATAATTTTCTAAATAATTTATTATAATTTTCTAAATAATTT
>JAUZNC010040824.1:0-10439 GCA_034780395.1 Vannuccia rotundouncinata | reverse complement strand
TAAATTAAGTCATATGATATAATAATTTACAACATGAATCATAATATCCCAATTTCGAAATAATTTCTACACACTGTTCCATATAGTAAAGAAAAAAATCGTCATAATTATATTGAAAATGATTAATTTTATTAGCAACAACCTATTTCAATACCTATATGATTATAGACATACATGGATATTCCATACAATATAACTTCTGACTGCAGTACTAATATCGATAATGTCTGAGAAAATCATAGAACAGAAGTTAAATAAAAAGACTTTGTACAAAATTATACAAAACACGCTGATTGTTAGGGCTTGGATCCATAAATATATCCCCAAGTTGGTACTAAATATGCAAACAATATCATAAATCATAGTGTAAAGCGAATTGTGCAGTACAATTAAATAATAGCCTGAACTGTATTGTGAGAATACCTCAAAATATAAAACTATAGACACTTGGGTATAACATAAGTAGGCGCAGTAGGAGGGAAGAGGATTGTTGGTACAGAATGCCTGAGATTAAGAGGTATTGGAGGAGGGCCCATCGCTACACGATGAAGGACAAGACACGAAAAAGCAAAAGAATAATGTAGTACCGACTATGTTTAATTCAACTCTTATTAGATTAGCATAGTTTTAAAATGAGCAGTAAACAAACAATTTGATCTACGCCTTGAAAATTTTCACAACTTAAAATGGGTTATTAAAACGACACTACTTAATTTCAATAGGCTCAAACAAGCTAAAAATAGACAAACTAATATTATTATTCATCCCTAAAATGAAGCCTTCATTGAATCAAGCCTTCCCAAAATAACTTGAACAAGAAGTTCTTATGATCGCGCAGGCAAACGGATGAAAAGTAACATCATTAAATGATGGAGGAATCCTTTACATCAGCCCGGCTAGGTGGAAAAGGACGAACACGACCTTCAACTTGGAGCTGGATCTCTGACGTCACCCGGCGCAATTTAATTCAACTCGATCGTGGCTTGATGAACTTTTATCAGTGACCGAAAGAGAAATATTAGATTAATGGAGGATCAGTCAGGCAGGGGAAAACCATTTTGCGGTTAAGAGGCGATACAAAGAAGAGACAAATGCCATTATTCCAGGAGAAACGAGACAAATACCCGAGAACGCTTTATCTTTGAATAATATCGATACTGGCTAGACGATTTAGCCGGCATTAGTCTGCCTGAAAATGACCTGGCTCGATCTTCTTTGCCGCAGACTTAATAGACAATTGAGATAGAAAGTGCACACCAGCGCCGTGCAGGTAATAGCCTAAAGATCACCCCACAGCTTCATTACCACGAGAAAACGGTGTCGACGAATCATTATTTGTTACAATGGACTATTTAGAATAACACATCTCTTCAAAATTAGCAAAACACAGGCTGCAGTTTACAGTTAAGTGTAGAGAAAGAACATGTTCGATAATTGATTCTGTTATTGGAAGGAAAAACACAATAAAACAAAAGCGGTATAATAATTGCAGTGTGTAGAGGTCGGTAAGTGGCACTTGAACCCAGATAATAGAGAGTGAGAGAGCTGCACATCAATCCACGACAACTTCACCCACGGGAGTGTCCACCTCGTCCTCCAACACAGCCGCGTCCCCATTGGCCGTGACCAGCGTGACGGGCGGCTTGTGACCAACGTGACCGCTGCCGAGGGAGGAGCTATCCGACAGAGAGGCGTCGTGCAGGGCGGCCGGAGGGAGTGTCGACGGGGACAGGGAGAGGGCTGGAGAGGAGCCGTCCAGGGAGTCGAGGTCCTCTTCGTCCGTGGTGACGTAACCATTGGAGATGATGACCGGGTAGTTGGGCGGGGTGAGGAGGCTGTTCGTGGTGGTGGGGGAGCTCGCCTGGGACAGGAAGTCGCGCAGGAAGAGGTCGTTGGTGGCGTCGGCGGCGGTCTCACCGCGCTGGAAGGAGGAGGAAAAGGTAGAGGGGGGTCTTCCTGCTGGGATCAGGATCAACAGACTACTCACCAGGCCGGTAGCGCGGATGTTGGCCCCGTATTTGAGGAGCAGCACGATGATCTCACGGTGACACCGCTGAGCAGCCCAATGAAGAGCGTTCCAGCCGTTCTGGAGGGAAGAGTTTTGGGTTATTAAAGTGAGTTCAGGGGGCTCTAATACACAAGAACCGCAAATAAGAACGCACCATGTCCTGGATAGAGAGGTCTCCGCCGGCCTGCAGGATCCTCTCCACGAGCAGACTGTAACCGTGGTACGTGGCGAAGAGGAGCGGCGTGAAGTCTGCCTGTTGGGTGGATTATCGATACGACTTGAAATAAATACTTCAATAAATCCTTCAACCAGGATTGAATAAACACTAGTCTCTACTCTGCAGATATAACAGAGCCTTATACGAAACATGATCAGTTATACATGCGGAAAAATTCAATATTGACGTAGGAAACAGCAAAGCTACAGGAATTGAGCTTCACTATACCTGTGGCTGCCTGAAACTCGCAATATCGATTACAGACAAATGTGCGAAAACATTTAAACATTCGTAATTTATTGTTCGATATTACAATTTAATGAAGCGTAGTGGAATAATTCTTCTTTACAATATGTTTACTATACTAAAGCAAAGAAAAGTACGAAGTGAATATTATATTACGGCTTTTATCCTACTAATGAGTCATACAGGTATGTCATCTACAATAAAAAGGTTTAAAAACACTCCGTAAAATTGTAACTAATTGTAATTCTTAGTAATTATTAAGAATACAAAAATGACACATTACAATACTCCAATAATGAGTAACTGGAGTGACAAGTAGGGGAGAGAGGTGGGAGTGGAGCTCAGAATGCTCCTCAGCAGAGTCGATTATTCAGACATAAGTTAAAAATCAATAAGTTAATCTACTAATGAGAGCATTAAGAGACGACTAATTAATTCATAGTAATGTGAAGTTAATTGAATTAATTATTTGTAAATATAAGAATCAACTTATAATTCATATTCGAGAGTCAGTCAATACGATGAGCTTATAACACACGAACTTCAAGTAATTCCCATTAGAAGGATAGTGTATCATAAACTAAACAGACCAAAAGCTTCAGCAAATCCCCACTGATCGCATCTATATAAACATGAACCGTCAAGTTTAATGTCTGCAAGTTAACACCGTAGTAGTAGTGTTGGTGCATGGTGTATCCATCACTTTTTTTATAAGTTAATACAACATGCATTTTAGTGAGTGTACTTTCACGAACCGACGAATGACATTTCTAGTATTAAGAGGAAGTAAGAGAATGTTTGCGCGCGTGTGATTCGACGTACGGTTGGTTCTCACTGGAGGAATCGAATTCAACTGTCGTCCCGAAGGTTCAAACGGACATCACATTTCATTATATTTGGAAGTGAATTACAGAGTTCTTCCCTAACCAGGAGCACATGAGGTCACCAAAATGAGGCTAGAGTTCAAGGTAACTCACGCGCGAACAAATCGGATTAATATTGAGTGGAAGTTGACTGAAACTGTGGGAATTATACATAAGAATGGTGGTGCTACTCTTGTGGTTGTGAGATAACAGTATTATGACTCCTGCCAAATAAATTACCCGAATTTTGGAAAACGGTCGCATTATCTGTGATTTACAGGCGGGATAAAAATGGGGACTAGTGTGCACAGTTTTAGGAAATTAGTCATTGACAATTTTTATGGTCAACAAAGTTGAAAAGGAGTTAGTTAGACACTTTGCATTTCAAATAACTTTGACAAAGCACTTAATATAGTAACAAAGGACAAACGGCAGAAGAGGATGACAGCGTCTGTGATGACTCATCAATATAACTAGTTGGCTGTACTATTAGGTTGCTAAGGTAACCAATATGAAGGTACTTCCTACAGCTGGAGTGTAAGTAGCAATACATCGGGACAGTTAAATGACGCTGAGTCTTGTTCACTCGGTAAATCGTGAATAATAATAATAGGTACTAGAGGTGCATAATGTAGGTGAAATAACACGCGGAAGTCAACAATTAGAGGTCCCGTACACACTCTGATTGACGGATGACTCAGTTCCACATGACAGTTCTTTTAGTAAATCATCACAAGTCAATATTAAACTACAAAATAACATTTATGGACACGATTGATTCCACCTTCAGCAGGTGTATACACCAAATTCCACATTCAAGATAGAAAACTATTTAGTTTTAATGAAATTGTATCAAAATGTTATAATATAGAACATTAATTGTGATCCAGAAAAGAACAGAACTTGACTCTATCTATACTACATTCCGACCAGTTGGCAACAAAAATTCTGAAACAATCCCACGTCAAAAGATTTTAACGAGCACAATGAACATACTTCTAATTACTATGTAGCAATCGTGTGGTGAAAAATACGGAACTTTGAGTCTGTGTTGGCAAACAACTTCTGGCTTCTGTGATAATCCGAATACTTAAATAGCTACATTAACACTTTTCAATAGAAGTGAAATATTATACACAATCAAATATTATAATGCGGAATGAGTTTATGACGTCACACGATAGTTATTACTGTAGCCAACGAAATCAATAGATCTGAATGCATGTGACGCAGACCCTGAAAGGAATATTATGTCTTTGCAATTGCCCACGTCGCATTCCACCCATGATATTATGATTGATGCAAGCAACAAAGCCAGAGGTGGGTGTCATAGTCAGAGAGACAACTTTCGATAAATGATCGGGTCATCAGTATGGCTAACCAAGTGGAAAATGAACATAATAAGGAGACATTATCAAAGTGGAATATTCGGTCAGCTTTCTCGTCCCACACACTACCGATTTGTTGCTTATTGGGACGGTTTGTGAGATTAATGTCGGACAAAATAGAAAAACATTTTCAACATTATATTAAAAAGAATACGACGAGCTAATATTAAGATGGATAACTTCCTAATAAAAAGAATTTACTGAACTAATTAATCAGTGCTAGAATGTATAGATGGATTAGGTCAATAGGTATAGTAAGACAAAAGGCACCTCTGAATCCCATTGGTTGAGGTTTTCACTTTTCTGATTCATATCGATGCCACAGGCGATGAGACACTCCAGGCTCTCCAGAAGGTGTTCTTCAGACCCCGATTTACTGCGGCACAACTCGTGGATAACCGATCGTCCCTCCTGCTCAAAGTAGGGTGAAGTTGTGGTTGCAGGCCACTCCAGTTTTACAGAATATCAAGGCCTCCAGCTCACCTTATTCTTGATGTCAAAGTCGGCCCCCCTGGTCAACATGAGTTCGACCACCGTGGGCCTATTCCAGTAGCAGGCGTTGAAGAGAGGGGTCCACCCATTCGTGTTGCTAGCGTCAATATTGGCCCCGGCATCCAGGAGGAGACCCACAATCTCAACATCTCCAGACATGGCTGCGTGGTGGAGGGCTGTGTTCTCTTTCTGTACGTTAAACAAGAATCAATGAGTTCGATAACAGACCCTCGTAATTGGCTTTGAACAGAATAACAATTATTGATTTGCAACACAAATGATTTCAACATAATTAAAACTATCGATTCTGGTTGATTCCCCAAAACTATCAGATGTTCTTTGCTTATACTGCCTCATTTGAGTTACACAACACAGAGTCAAACAGATCTGAATTCAAACATCACGTGTTGCAAGCATCACTTCCTCAAGGAGCACATATAGTGCCAGATAAATGACCTTAACGACTTGATTCTATCAAAACCAGGCACGTGGTTCCTATTTGTTGTGACAGTATAGTAAACAAATTCGCACTTTATATATTAATCATTATTATCAACAATTGCAGAGTAAATAGATTTAGGAGCAAGCAATTACTAATAATTGTGAAAAAAAATAATTTATTAATGTCACGTTAAACTCACACAATCCTTTGCATCGACGAGACATTTGGCCTCGAGCAACATTTTCACCACATTGGGTTTACCTTGCGAGGCCACGTGGATGGGACAGCAATCATGCTAAACAGGAGAGAAATAAATGATTAGAAAGGAAAGCTAAAGTCATAATACTCAAAAATATGCATAATTATGACAAACTATTCATGTAACAATCGTAGCTATCCATAAATACGTCCATTTACTTTTTATTATAGTATAATAACTATGTTGACGTGTTACATGTGACCTAGATTGATTTCTTCAGAAGATAATAACATTTTTTATTTTAATTCGTCTGTTTTACACTTTATATACTATCAAACAAGTCTAGTGAAATAACCTTTGGCTCTGATATTATCCGGATAATCGTAAAACATGTTTGGTGAAATAATTACTTTGCAACGATAAAATACCCAATCGATGAATAGGCAGTTATAATGATGTGTATCCTGTGCCGAATATTACAATTTGTCCTTCATAATTAAAGTATAAATTAGGTTATTCTGCAGTTATCCTAACCCATTTAATGAAACAATGACCCAAATTAAGTCACGTAAGTTTAGATAATTTTAATCCAATATTAAATAAGATTAACTAAAGTTATTGTACCTATAAGTTGAAACCACTTTTAACTAAACTATAACAATTAGTTAATCAATAATTTATTTTTCGTTTTAAGAAAAAATGAAAAAAAATTAATAAGGGGTTTTAAATGATCAAGAAATGGATTAAATTGTCAATTAAAAACAAAATAAAAAGTTTAATTGAGAAATATTCTGTGTATTTACAACGGTAACAAATGGTATTACTCACAATATGTGAAACCCAATCCACATCAACGCCATCTTCAATCATCTGCTTCACCAACCACTCTCGACCAAAGCTGCACGCTTCCCAAAACTGTTCCTGTCGAGATCCTGTTTGTCCCATTGTTCTTTGGTTAGTGAAACTGTTTAAATTAACAGAAATCAAGCCAGTCAAAAGTATGTACTCAACTTACTACAAATCTAAATATATTAAAATATTGCCACAAAAACTATAGTCTGAACATTATATAACTGATTCATTGAACCAAAAGCTTGGCTTTCTACTTTAAGAATGTGTTATATAAGAACATTTTTAGATTGAATATAATATATAATACCAACATAAAATATCAAATGGTAAAATCTACACAAAAGTAATTTAATTAAAGTATGAAATCTGTAGCTATTTCATCAATTTAAAATGTTTATTTATTATACATTTTATATTAAAACTAAATATAGTATCCATACAAATAAAATCATTTAAATTATTTTGTACTGACAATATTAACACCATTAAGATCTTTAGAGTAATCAATGTGACCTGAGTTTACTTGTATTCTATGAATTATTCAGTATTATAATGTATATTTTTATTAGGTGGCTCTCTGATGCACTACTATATTAGAAATTGTAAAGTTACCTATTCATTAAGAAATTAAAGATAATAAGATTTGCCTTAAATGTAATTAAATATATTCAATACATTACATTGTCAGCCACTACTATATTGTCATCCAAAATTTCAACTATTGTATTCCGATTTTTTTTTGAAAATATGTATAATATATATGTGTGATTTAATTTTGGGTAGGTGCCCATTGTCTCTTAATGGAGTATTTCTATATTTTTTAGATGTTGAGTTATTACAATATAACGTATTCAGCATTTATATTATGTCCATTACTTTAAACTGAATTTACCAACATTTAAAAAATGTGGTATATGAAAGTTTGGATTTTGGATGTTGGAGAAGAATAAAAATGCATAGGAAATAAATGTTTACCATTTAAAGTTTAGATATTCATTATAGTCTAAATTTTAAGACTAAATGCTCCATTTTAAATATAAATATTAACTAAATCAATAATTAATGGATTTTGAAATAAGAAGTCAGAATTAATTGTTTTAAGCAATCAATATCTAATAAATAGATTTCTAGCTGGATTTCTATAATAATGTTATGTAAATCAACACAATATTCCTATTTTAATAAAAAAGATAAAAAGAAAAATACATATATAGTAAAATATTGCAATAAAGACATTAATTTTGACTCATATCTGAAAAAAATATACTATTTTTATAAAACCTTTAAAAACCACATGTCTGATCAATTGGAATAATTTAGGTAGGTATATCTTATTCCTAATTTCATATCTAAAATTTAAATGTGGTTATTTCAAAAAATAAATACATTAAGAAACATTAACTAGTAGTAACTTTTACTGGTAATATTATTTCATAAATTTTATCCATTTTTACATAAAAAATAATAAAATTTGGGTACTATATCTGCTGAAGATTCCTATCCCTGTATATGTATTTAGCTGTGTATATGTTTACAATAGTTTGCATTAGAAACATTTTAGAAATAAATGTATATATGAGCACAATCAAGTATTATTCTACTTAAAATAATGTTAGTGATTTTTGAAAATATTGTATCATGCACAAAAAAGTTATGTGAAAGAATACTAACATAATATATATAAAATAATAGAGAAATTGTTATTTTGATAGAAAATTAATTAGTAAGATTACTTCTATAGTACACTATGTAATCACTATAATAACTATACAGTAAAAAATTATTGTTTGTTCACATAAGATATTACTATACAGATAAAAGCATAAAACTCACTAAATATATTTATATTATGATTTGAAAATAAACTCCACCACAATATTATCACAAATATTTTTCAATGTATGAAAACAATTATTTCATTTTCATAGCTATAATGTACAAAATAAATCATTCTGTATAGAAACATACTTCATTTGATTATGCAACTCACAATATCTAGTTCTTTTCAAACATTAAACTTGACAGGAGTGATTATATGGGCCTACTACCCCATACAGGACAGTGTGAGCAATTATAAATAAGAGCATGACTCTTACAATAAGGGCTGCCATGTTGTTCTGTAATTTCTAACTGTTGTAAAAAAATAGTATAACATAAATGCAAGTGTTGATCCCAAAAGAGATGTTGGATTCAAGCTGCAAAAAAAAGGTTAAAGACTTTTCAAGACTTAATGAAAAATTAATGTATTTTATGATATATTAATTGTGTAAATTTAAAGTATATTCTTTTATTAACATGATTCCAACATATAATCTCTGTGTTTTTTTCCTATATTAATATTATATTTAAGTATTAAATTAAAAGCAACCTACTGTAAATTATACATAGGATACATAGGACATATCCTGTGCATAATTCAGGGTTCCCACACTTAAACCCAAATAATTTTTCAGGTCTAAACATTGCAGGCTAAATAAAGAAGTGGCAAAATTATTTTAAACATTTTTATTATTATTTGATTAGGTAGCTAAGACAAACTTGTTTAATAAAAGAAACAAACATCAAAGACAAAAAATATCAAACAATATTTATAAAATATAAAAATAAAATTTTTGTATATGCCAACTTTATTTACAGTGAAATACATATATTATAAAAAAAATATTAAAAATTTATCCAGTTGAAATAAGTACATATCATTTTACAGAATACTCAATGATTGGACAATTCTTTGATTTATGATTTAACCTCACTAGCCAATTTAATGATCTTTTCCTTTTTTTCATAGCTGACTTTCTTAGAGCACTTGATTCAATCACATACTTATATGTTATGAATGAGTATATTCAGCCTTCATTGACAATTTATCTGCAATTTGTTAAAGAGTATCTACTTCCTTTTTTAGTAATTTGTGCCTTTATACTGAAGCCTTGCTTGACCTGAGCTTGGCCATGAGATAGCAGTAAAAGGATTTTCATTGCTTTCCACAAGTCCAAAAATGCAGGTGCCAGAATTTATCAAGAGATTGTGATTCACAGTTAAATGATGAGAAATCAGAGAAACCTCTCACATTAACCAACTCCACATATGTCAAAAATTAGTGTATAATGCTGTCATGCTTATTGATAGACAATAACATAGAAATTAATCCAAAAATTATTTTAAAACTCCAGGACTTTTTATATTTTCTATAAATTTTTTGTTTTTCAGGGGGGTTCTTTTTTCAGGATTATTTTTAATTTTCTAGGGCTATTTTATTTTTCAAGGGCTTTTCTGTTTTTTAGGGGCCCCTGAAATTAAACACCCAGTATGGAAACCCTGATAATTAGAAATTATATACATAAAAGAATATGCTATAGGAGTATAGTATTCAGTTTATATTCAGTTTACAAAAGACATGAAGTCTAAAGCTATTAAATAGTAATAGTTAACTAAGATTAGAAATGTCTCCATGAAAAGTATATGAAATATTAAAAATAAAAGTTACTGAAATATGGAACTAAAATAGAACAAATGTTAAGCAAAAAATAAAATTATTCTAGAAATAGATCTGGAAAATTAAACTAATTTTCTAACATATTTTAAACACTAGAAACTAGAAAATTTGATACTATATTCTACTTGTTATAAATTCCAAGACTTTACCTTTACACTTTCTTTAATTTTATCTTTAATTTCATATTTCCAAAATTAACTATCAGAATTTTTTGAGAATTCATTGAAGAAAAGTTC
>JAUZNC010040813.1:0-17675 GCA_034780395.1 Vannuccia rotundouncinata | reverse complement strand
TTAAATAATTTTGGTTAAATTATCATTTAAAATGTATACAGGGTGTTTCATAAGGTACGCCCCACTTTTAAACTTATGTTAAAATTTGAAATCTATGCACAAATTAAATATAATTAAATTTAATTAAAAATATCACCCTTTCAAACTAACTATTCTCCATAAGCTTCAGGAAGATGACTTTGACCGTAGACTCCAATTTTGCGAAATTTTCTTGAGGAACAAGAGGCTTTAAATTCAGAATTTTCTTAGTTGATTTTATTCAGTGACGAAGCAAATTTTAAAATTAAACGGTCAAATGAACAGACATAATTGCACCTTTTGGGCAAAAGAAAATCCTCACTGGATGAAAGGCAGGAAGACTGAAACTTTCGAGAAGATTACTGTCTGGCTAGGTTTAGTTGACACAACAATAATCAGCCCATTCTTTTTTGAAGGCAATTTCAATGGGTAAAATTACTGAATATATTGCAGACGTGGCTCATAGACAAAGAAGATTATGGTTTATGCAGGATGGAGCACCTCCCCATTTTGCAATTATTGTACAAAATTTTTTGGACGCCACATTTGAAGGCAGGTGGATTGTGAGAAGAGGACCTGTGGAGTGACCCTTACATTCACCTGATCTTAACCCTCTTGATTTTTGTATTTGGGGTTATTTGAAGGACAGGGTTCTATTGAACTTCTCCCCAAAATTCACAAGATTTGCAACAAAAATTGTTAACCAAGACACTGTTTCAGCTGAAATATGCCGAAATATACAGGAGAACTTTTAGCGCGGATTAATCGGTGCATTGAGCAGGACGGTCAACACATTGAACAGTTTGATTAAAATATGTTTCATACACTTACGTATATGTACTTACTCTTTTGTAATGTGTTCAACAAATGCACATTTTTATAAATACAAATTTTTGGAACTTACTTCTTTTAATATAACTTAAAAGTGGGGCGTGCATGACTTATGAAACACCCTGTATATCTTAAATAAGAAATGTTATAACTAGAATAAAGGATATTTTTACCTTGCACAGGGTGCTATTGTTCGCGATTTTGAATGGAATTCTGCATGGTTTTATGGTTATCATACAAAAAATATTCTTTATTTTTTATTATTACACTTTTATCATGAAATTTTCCTACTTTTATCAGACATTATGGTTTGGCACGACTATCTTTTTTACTTGTGTCCTCTGTGTTATTCTCAGATTGAACCGATCAACAACTTTCCAGTTAAACTAATCAATGCAGCCGCGATAGAGGTTGTGGAAAGAGCCAAGAATGAGTGCACCAACCAGCACATTCTCATGCAGGTAGGCCAGCTGTGTATGGTTACACTACGTCCGGCAATACTATCCTGCCTTCATAGGAAATAGTGTCTATATGTCATTGTACATACCAGAAATTCATTTTTAAAAAGAACTAGTCATATTTAAAAATCTTTAAAAATTAGTCATATTTAGATTCATAAATAATTAGTCACATTTAATGAGACGTAAAGAATAAGTCATATTTAAAAGGACGTAAATAATTAGTCATATTTAAAGAGACGTTAGTCATATTTAGTCAGTCATATTTAAAGAGACGTAAACAATTATTCATATTTAAAAGAACGTAAATAATGTCATATTTAAAGAGACGTAAAGAATAAGTCATTTAAAAGGACGTAAAGAATTAGTCATATTTGAAAGGACGTAAATAATTAGTCATATTTAAAGAGACGTAAAGAATCAGTCATATTTAAAGAGACGTAAATAATTAGTCATATTTAAAAAGACGTAAAGAATATGTCATTTAAAATAACGTAAAGAATCAGTCATTTAAAAGGACGTAAAGAATTAGACATATTTAAAGAGACGTAAAGAATCTGTCATTTAAAAGAATTAGTCATATTTAAAGAATCTTACATAATAAAATAAAATTAACTACCTTTGATCATGGCCCTTTATTAATTTTCTGTTTGTCCTCCCATTAGCGTCAAACTGTTCGGTCGGTACCAGTAACCATGGTCCACTATTCGTGGCACAACCAGAGCAATATGTATTACATCTACGGCTACAGAAAGAAAGTTCACCACAACGGTCGTTATCCGCAATCAATCTGTTTATGTTGTTCCTTGCTATGAGATGCTTCGAAATTGTTGGTTTTAACTTGCTCCCTTGTTTAATACTAAAATATTTATTGTTGTTTTACATCATTAATTCTTCATATAAGTGTACAAATCTGTTTATTTCGTGTCATAATTTAGGCTTAGGTTTGCTATTATTTGACCTTTCTTCATCGCAAGTCTTGACTGTACATATTTGACTTCATTGGAATATCTTATTATAAACACGCCTTTGTGTTGTATAAGACAATGTATTTCAGAAAATTTATTTAAATCATCTACACTTTTTCATGGTTGTAGTCCTTTCAAAATGCAATTTTATTTTATCAGGAGCTCTTACACGAACTTTGTATGCTTTTGTCAAAACATTTTAACAAACAAAACAGCTTGATGGCTTCATCTTTTGTTCCTAAAAATTGACCTCAAACATTTAAGAGCTGTGATTTAATGGCTGAACCATTCTGACCAATAATTTTTCACCTTTTTTCATTATTGTTATATTTTTGGTTCCCCTTATAGTGTTTCTCATACTTCATAAAGATTGCTTGCAATTACATACAACGATGTTATGACTTTACTTTCGCTTCGGTTGTATTTTGTGCAATATAATTTTACTTGAAAACATTAATATTATTAACCAAAAGCATTTATATTGGAATATGAGATCTCAACATTTACACACAAACGAATAACCACGAACATTATTTATTTTGAATGAAACTTGAAACAATTGTGTATTTATTATAATTTTAATTATGTATTTACTTATTTTCTTTATCTTTAATGTTATTATCATGACTACAGATTGAATATTATTGTTTTATAAATCGATATAATACTTCCTATGTGTTGCGCATTCTCTATTTTATCCCAATAGTCAATTACATGATATTATTACATGTTAGTATTTCACGTCAGGTCATATATTCATCTCTATTTTATATATTTTGCTCTTTTTGGCGTTTTCTATTTTTAAATAGAGTCTTCCTTGACTAAACCAAGAAAAATCATATTATACTTAATGGTTTATACTTATAGTTTGTACTAGAGTTTAAAAAGCAATATTGGTATTAATAATAATATATCTTTTGTTTCCTAAATTCAATTTTATTCAAGAACCTTTATTCTCTTTGCGGATTAGTCATTTAGTTGACTCTATTGCTTATCTTGCATGGTGTAAGTTTATTTTTACTACTTTACATGTTTATGTATTTCTATATGGCGTTGTTTTTCTCGCGCTTGTCAATGTGCCGTTTCTTTTGTGTATATATTAATACAACATTGTGTTTGTTTCAATATTAAAATTCGTGACTTTATTAATTTATTTGCTCCAAAATATGGTCTCGACAAATATTATGAATTACTTCAGGGGCGGATCCAACTTTTATCCTACGTGGGTGTTAAGCAAAAAACAATATTCGTGTCAAAACTTTGTCAGTGTATGTGCTTATGCCTCTAAATCCATTAATTCGAATTTTTCATATGTTGATAATGCATTTAAAAATACATAAATTGGTTTATTTATAAACCCCTATAATAAATTATGTGTCTACGGATTTCCATGATTAACTACTATATCTGCTTGACGGATTAAAATTCGTGGATTTCAATCATATACGATAATTAATATCATTAAGAGGGAATTGGATTCATATATTATTTTAATATTAAACAAACTATTCCCCTATATAATAAATTGAAATCCGATGTGGTCGCTTTTCAATCAATTTGTCGGTCTAGATAAATAATGAGTCAATGCTGTAGGTAAATGTATTAACAAAATAAAATATAGTATATACGGGTTCATTTTACTAAAATTATAATTTAACTGATTACCTACACAAGACAAGACAACTTTTAATCAATGTAATAATTTTATTCAATTAAAGTCAGTGGTATATAATATGTAAATCAGATAATACAATTACACAAGTATAGTAGAAAATATCGTACTTGTCATGAACACACACTCACAAATAATGGGTACAAACTAGAGTGGCAAAAAATAAATTTACAAAATAATAATTGCGAAATATGGCACATGATATAGAAAATAGACGTTAGCATCCCAAATTATCCAATTGATATGACTCCTTCATAGTTATCTAATATAATAAAATAATTGTCCGTTTAAATAGGAAAAAATTATCTTTGATGTTTATTTAGGTCCAAGCATCTGCTCTGGTCTAACAATGTCGTCAAACTCCTGTGATGTAAGAACGCCCATTTCAAGAACAGCTTCCCTAAGTGTTAAACGACCCATATGAGCAACCTGTGCCACCTGTGAGGCTTTCTCATAACCCAATTTTGGGGCTAGAGCAGTCACTAGCATCAAACAAATCGCCATGTTTTCTTCCACACGAGCCTTGTTGACGGTAAGACCATCGACACAGCGCTCGCTGAAGCACACAGAAGCGTCGGCCAAGAGCCGAATAGAGTGGAGAGTATTATGTGCAATCAAGGGTCGATACACGTTGAGCTGAAGATGTCCCGAAGCTCCTGCCGAGCTCACAGCTGTTTGGTTACCAAGAACTTGCGTACATACCATACTCAGGGCTTCACATTGCGTGGGGTTTACTTTACCTAAACCAGGAGACAAAGAGCAGCTTTGAATTATTGAATTAAAAACTTTGGAAGTCCACACGCCCTTACTACAGGGGGAAACTCTACTCACCTGGCATAATACTGGACCCGGGTTCGTTCTCTGGTATATTGAGTTCACCAAGACCACACCTCGGCCCGGAGCCCAACAGTCGAATGTCATTGGCCAGTTTTCGCAGACCACATGCTGCTGTGTTGAGACTTCCGCCGAGTTCAACCAGAGCATCACTTGCTGCTAGAGCTTCGAATTTGTTAGGTGCCGGAGAGAAGATAACTGGGGCTCGGACAGACTTGCTCTTTTGAGAGGGTTTGTCGGTTCCATTGACAAGAGTTGGCCTCCGGTTCGCTACCATCTTGGAGAGACGCATGCAAACAGCCACATCAAAGCCAGGCCTGCAGTTGAGACCAGTTCCAACCGCTGTGCCACCGATAGCGAGTTGATAGACATCCTCAAGATTTTTCTCAATTCGGTGTATAGAGTTGGACACCTGGCATACAAAACTGCTAAACTCTTGCCCAAATGTGAGAGGCACGGCATCCTGTAAAACAATTTAACCGGGTATAATTATAGTATGTTTAACTAGACAGTTACCGCGGTAGTAGGTTTACATTTGCAAAGATTAGTCTCCCGTATTTGCTAGTGATTTGCATGCATATTATAGGGTTCCCGCAATTACCTCCAAGTCATTTTCCAGGGCTAAATGGAAAATTCCAGAGCTAAATAAAGAAGCAGCAAAATCGTTTTTAACGTTTTTTTATCTATTTTTATTATTAGCTGATAAAAGACAAACAAATATCGAACAATATTCATAAAAGATCATTTCATTCCAAACAATGTATTAGCAACGTTATTTACAGTGAAGTACATACAAAAGAAATACTAAAATTGTTTTCAGTAGAAATAAGTACACACCGTTTTACAGAATACTCAAGGATTGGACATCTTGATACCGGAACAAAATTTTGAAATTGGCGCCATTTGGTAACTAAGCAACCAATCACTATGAGACTGTAATACAATGTGTATAACATTCCTAGCTACCTTTCTATGAAAAAAAAATAAATCGATATTATCGATTATCGACCTGGCGACGTCAAAAACAATATTCCAGTCACCCTGACACTGCCCTTACAGTTGCAAAACTTTGATATCGATTAATTCCGAAAATCGATAACCCTAATTTTTAGGGTAATAATAGAACCTTTGAAGATGAATCTTTAGGGTTAGGGTTAATTTCAGAAAGATCGTCTGCAGCGCGCGCCTTTCTTTGATTTTTGATTCAATCTCACTAGACAATAATTTACTGACCTTTTCCTTTTTTCCATAGCTGACTTTCTCAGAGCATTTGATTTAATCACAGATTCAGCCTTCATTTAAAACTTATCTGCACTTTGTTGAAGTGTATCTTCCTTTTGTAGCCGTAACCGCTTCTTCTTTTGTTTATCCACCTTTCCAGTTCATTTTCTTGTCGCCTCCTCTTTCCTCATCCAAAAAACACCTATACTTCGTTCGAGCACTTGCAACAGCAAGACGCATTTGTGGAGAGATTAACACATTTTTTATGCCGTCATAGTAATGTATATGGTCAGTAATATGCCGTTGTGTTACAAGACTTCAATCGTGCATATTAGTTGACATTGTCTCATTGTTGATACTGAAGCCTCACTCGACCTGAGCTTGACCGAGAGATAGCAATAAAAGGATTTTATTACTTTCCACAAGTCCAAAAATCCCTGTTCACTGGAAAGGTGCTGGTGCCAGAATTCATCAAGGGGTTGTGATTCACAGTTAAATGATGAGAAATCGGAGGAGCCTCTCACATTAATCAACTCCACATATATTATGTCAAAAATTGGTGTATAATGCTTTCACACTTGTAGATAAATACTTAAGAAATTAATCCAAAAATTATTTTTAAAACTCCACGACTTTTTATATTTTCCAGTCATTTTTATTTTTCCAAGGCTATTCTGTTTTTTTTCATGGGCCGCTGAAATTAAAGGGCTAGCGCGGAAACCCTGATATTAACAAACATATTTTGTAATGAATGAGAAGAATTACAATTACAGGAAGTACCGTATTAGTTTTATATATTTTAAATAAAATATATATATAAATCAATAGTAATTAAAATATGTGTAAGGCATATATATTTGAATAAATACCACTAATCTATATAACACATTAAACAATCGAGCGAATTAAACTTCTCGAATAATTCCAAATGTCCTGCTAGAGGTAGTCAATAGATAACTTAGTAAAGCTGGATTCACAATCATATGTAGTACGTATACATATCTGTAGGTACATTGATGCTTATGTACTACATCTACATATATGTAGTTCCAATTCACAATTATATGTAGCAACATTGTATTTAATTTAATTAGTTTTCTATTTGATAATAGGTGATAATATTTGATAATAATTGTCAAAAAATGCCTTAGCTTTAACTTTAGCTATTCATTGTATCGGTCAAGCAACACGAATTAAGAAGAACCTATTTCAGCCCAGCTAGTAAACCTTTTTTATATATTTTTGTACATTTAATTCCGTATTGTAGATGTTTTCATGACGTTCTACTTCTATCAATAGAAGTTCATCAAAAACGCGCAATTTTTGTCTATTTGACATTTTATTTAAAACAATAATGAACAACATAGAACAATATTAAATTAGAACAGTCTAAACAAATAATTTAATCAATAAAAGATTAATTTCTATTGGTTAATACATTGTGTAGTGTGTAGAAAAGTTTAAATAATTTTAACTCTTTATGTAGTAGATACATAGAGCCTTGTGTAGACCTTATGTAGCAAGTACATAACCGAGCATGATACATATACCTATATGTATCTACATAATGTAGTATGTAGTAAAACCTATTACCTACTACCTATTATCATTGTGAATCCGGCTTTACTGAGAAATTTATTAATTAGGTGAATAAATAATTAAAATGCTGAAAATCAACAATATACCATTTAATAATGATATAAAATCACCAATGAAAAATAAGTATTTTAGTGGAATCAATAAAACAAATAAATTTTTACAGACAAGAAATGGTTGACAAAGCACCTGCATATGAGTTCGTCCAATCTTGATGATGTCCTTAAACTCCTCCATTTTGCCCTCTAGAGAGAGCAACAGCTTGTCCAACGACGGCAAAAGTCTCTCAGTGGCCTCTAAAGACACAGCAACGTGAATAGCTGTCGGGAAAATGTCGTTCGAGCTCTGAAGTGATCATATTAATGTATATATTCAAAGATTAGCCTATAGATAAGAACCCCAACTAACCTGCCCCATGTTAACATGATCGTTAGGATGAATGGGTTTTTTAAGTCCCAGAGGCTCCCCCAAGATTTCGTTGGCACGGTTGGCAATCACTTCATTAACATTCATATTGGTTTGAGTGCCCGAACCAGTCTGCCAAATGACCAATGGGAAGTTGTCATCGTCCAAGACTCCTTCGTAGACCTCTCGAGCTGCCCGGATTATCGCCTCTGCCAGCCGATCCTCAATCAGGCCGTGCTTTTGGTTCTCTTCAGCGGCGGCCAACTTCACGAGCGCCAGGGCACGAATAACTGGCAGCTGATGAAGCACAACATAAAAGAAAGATTGAGTCACTTTTGACCACAGTAAAAAAAAGTAATGACGAAAAGTAATTAACAATAATAACGATACACACGCTGCACACTACCATGAGTATGAAGATACATTATTTTTTTGGCCAATTCTCTCATAAACTCTACAAAAGTTCAAATCTTGTTATCGCAAAATCAACGAATCGTTATATCGGCTTTCGTTATTTCATCAGTGAAGTCAAATAACTTGATTTAGTGACTATCTAAAACGCATAGATCAATAAATTAAAAAAATTAAATCAGCTTTGCGCATGAACCAATAAATCGTTGAATGATTTGCATTATAATATCACATTATTGTATTATTTCTTTAATGGAATTAATAAAATTTTGCCGTTAAACGTCAATTCAAATAGATAAAAACGCATAAAAGACTTTAGCGAACTCAAATGGCTAGACTAAGTAACTCGAACACTATTTTGT
This sequence comes from Vannuccia rotundouncinata, assembly GCA_034780395.1. Classification (NCBI taxonomy): domain Eukaryota; kingdom Metazoa; phylum Platyhelminthes; order Proseriata; family Coelogynoporidae; genus Vannuccia; species Vannuccia rotundouncinata. The sequence continues at coordinate 8,899 of JAUZNC010040813.1, read as the reverse complement.
AAACTTGGGCTTCGCCCTCGTGGTAAAATGAACTATTATATGTTATCGTTTTCGTCAATTTTTCAATACCTATATACTTCATTCATACAGGGTGTCCACGTTTTTTGGACATGTGTATATGAAAATGATTAAAACGTTTTTTGGATAAGAAAATGAGTATATGAAAACAGAATTCGTGTATGGTCACAAAATTCCTGTATATTCGTGTATGGAAGCGAATTTCATGTATCCCTGGATACCCTGTAATCATAGTTGGGTATTGATTAAAACGAAAATATGAAATGAGTGACTGTCTATGATTATAACCAATTTAAATTGTTAAAAATGTTGGTTTTACTGAGAAACTACTATACAGGGTTGATACAGGATTTAGGAAATGTCCTTTAAGGACCTTGGCATACTTACTGTTAAGGACCTAGATTTTGAAATTGTTCAATTTCAGAATGTAATCTCCTTTTCTTTGTCTTAAGATGAGACATTAGCTACTTCATCTGTTTTACGCCTCTTAGACAGATCATCCTCCTTCTTTTTCTCTTCCAGATACTGTGCATATTTCCTAATTTCCATATTTAATAAGAAGATTTATTACATGAAAAGAAAAAACACTGACAGTTTATGGTGGTACCAGTCCTGGACCATGCTTATAATATTATTAGAAACAACAATTGATTATTCTTTTCACTAAAACGTCTAAAAAAATATTTATCATATTTTTTTAAGGACCACTTAGCAAATTTAAGTACCTTTACAAATACTTTCTAAGGACCTTAAAGAACCTGCATCAACCCTGAGTCACTGATATACATCTTAGACTATAGGGATATTATATCTTTAAACCTTTATATCTAACGTTTCATTATAGGTATGATTATTAAAATTGACAAATTAATTAATAGGAACCCATTCTATATAATAAACGTTCAATTTTTACAAAAAATAAATATTTTTTAAATGACAGCATTAAAACCGTATTTGATATGCTAAATTGAGGACCATAACGTTTTTCCATAAAAAATCATATTTCTCATCTTCAGCACATTTATGATGTTAATTGATTTTTTTAATCAAAATCGGTTAAAGTTTAGTGGTCGTTATCGGAGCTGAAGAATTAGAAGAATAATACAAAGAAAAATTACGAAATTATGCGATTTTTTGTTTTCAAGTCTATACGAGCATGAAATTTGGCTTCCTAATTAGTTAGAGGCTGCGCTGCCAGATTCAATTAAAATTATTTTAAAATATGAAACCGTATGAATAGTAGCTTTTACAAAAATGCCTAGTCTGCTGAGGTCTAATAGTAGTGAGTATAATATGTTATTGAAATGAACAAAGAGAGCTAACAATTAATTTTAATATTAAATATTAATTTAGTGAATAAAATGATCATAAACATAAAAATTAATCCATTTATGCTATATTAATAAGTACAAGTGTTAGTATATTAATAATTATACTAAACGTAACACTAACTAAATTGAAAACACTTGAATCCATAATATTAACTTAAGATAAAATCTTTAAACTCTTATAATGATAAAATCTTTCCAAATCAAATAATTAGTTAATACAAATTAGAATAACTTACAGGCATTCTATCGGTGTCTGACGCGATATCAAAGTTGATTTTTGACCTTTGTGTTTGAGCTCCATAGTACTTATCAGCTGGGACCTCAATTTCACCAAACGTGTCTGACTCAATTCGTACTCCAGCCATTGTAGAGCTATTAAAGTTAATAAAATAGTTATTGTGGATTTAAATATCAAAACAAGAAAACTGAAAAAAACCTCCATTTTTAATTTATCGAAAACATATCAGCTACATAGAAAAAGGTTACATAAACTATATAGTCACAATCATTGATATAAATATATAACTAGATCGGAAATAAACAATTAATCATGGACTTCAGTTTTGGAATTTTATATAGGGGGCAAAAGTTATAGGTGAATGTGTTTTCCATCAACTTGGAATTCCCAAAACTATCTGTCACAAATATTTTGAATTGAAATTATTTAATACATCAGCATTATTTCAATAAAAATTTCTTACTCTGTTGACAATAATGGATAATTTTGATTAAATTATTTCACTCTTAATTCTTAAAAGTAGAAAATGCTGAAATAGAAAAACAATACATTGACCTATGAATCATAAGTTGTTTTGAAATTGTATATATTTTTTGAATCCCTAGAATTTCTCAAGTATTGATTTGTCTTTGTTGTAAAAAAACTTCTTTGAAAATCCTAAATACAACTCATAAGTAGGTAGATAATTATGATCAATTTGGGATCATGGGTCAAGTCTTTTCATAATTTTTTACCTGACATTTCTGTGACAAAATGAAAATTTACCTGACCAAATTAGGTTGTGAGCATAATCAAATGTTTAAACATAAGATTATTTTTTTGTTCATTTGCATTTATAAAGATATTTGAAATTTTCCCTGACCACTTTACATTTCCCGGACTACCATGAACCATGTGGGAAGTAGAATGAGCAGTAAAATGTATTAACTATTTCCTTAACTCAAGTCACAGCTGGATTACTTTGCAGATTACCTTTGAATCTAGAGCAAAGAACAAGGTACTCTCCAGGACATTTATGTATGTATAACAAATTTGTATATAAGACAAATTTGAGAAATTATATTTCTATGAAAAAAAATCTTTTGAATGAATTAGAATTAGTTACAATTTTAATTAATAATAGATATACCTGGCTGCTGCACATGAAATTATTTTTGACCTGTACATTATAAATGAGGTAAATGTATTATAAAGACTAAAAATGTACAATATATCTATGAGTATCTTATAGCCATGTACATTATAAGACAGGCATTATTATGTATATTTGGATAGGATTTGTGCCAGAACCATAGAATATATACATAATATCTAATTGTATGTTGTGTATTATATAATGGAATCCTATACTATACAGCCAAATTTGGCTGTAAATAAATTCATGTTCAGCCAAATCTTGCTGTATTTAAAGTTTGAGTTATACAAATGGTAACCCTTTTTTAATTAGAAGATTTTTTGAAAAATAGAATAGACAGCATTAAAAGGAATCAAATTAAAAATTATTTAATCATCATAAATGTCATACAGCAAAAATGTTGGCATATAGCAAACAAATTTATTTCAAAAATAATGTTTATAACATATAAATACATGGGTTCAACACAATAAAAAAATCCATGACTTTTAAAAAATTCATTAAATAACAAAAGTTGCTATATACCTAGGTCTTAAGTTATTTATTTCATTTATATTTTTTTAAAACTAATGTATCTGTGTTTATATTAATATTCAATTTTATTTCATTATTGGGTTAATTCAGGGCCATAGCATGTGGGCAGGGCAGGCAGGCTTGGACCAGCCCATACCTAAGCACCTTAATATGCCTTTAAACAAAAATAGTTATACCCTTTGGCTTTTGTTGACATATCAGCTTATGCTCTCTGTTCTTTGAAGGCTACTCTTTGGTCACAGCTATATACATCACCAGTCAGATTGTCCTTAATTGAGAATTCTGATATAATCTGATTATATGATTAAATCATCCCTACACAAATAACAGTTGAGTTATTTTTTGATTTTTGGGTTTGCAATTTTACTATCCTAATTCTGACTTTGTCACATCAAATTTATCATTAAATACATTCATTATTTCGGTTAACACATTCAATAAATATATTTCTGTAAACTTATCTGTAAATGATTTACAGGCAAAACGTCACCACAATATTCAAAACGACACTAGACAAAAACGTTTGTGTAAAACAATATATCACCATATAGGCAGATATGTGTGTAATAATACTATCTTACCTAAAAATAAACCCATTGGCATTGATACTGTATCATTTAAAGTTAGAATCTTCTGTATTAGTAAAATTGTAATATTTTGCATAATAACAGGGTGGCCACACTAAATTGATAATAAAATGTTGAGTATATTTCGAGTATATGTCGATCATATATAAAAAAAATCATATACTATAAAATGATATATTTAAAAAAATCAGTGCAAACACATTATATATAAACAGATATAAAAAGATTAATATAAACAGTTTTATAAACAAAAAAATCAGGCATGGGATTGGACTTCCAGAAAAAAACCTAAAATATATTTTGCAACAAGAAGTCAGTAGGGGTGTCATGGCTATGTGGTAAGCATAGCCTATAAATCTGTATGAAGCATGAAAAAATGTGAATTTGATTGAATATTTCAGTGACATTGCATTTTAAAACATTTTTTTTAAATAATATACAAAATAAAAAATATCCCTGACTAATTTTCCATTTTCCTGACTGCTATGAAAGCAATTTTTATCTCTTTTATATAAAGTGGGCTCTGTATGTACTACATCTTGGCAGCAATTGTCATTGAAAAAGTCCTGTATGGGAGGACTGTATAATATTAGCAACCATCTTTTTAACAGGGTTCTCAGATTTTACCAGTTCATATTATTAAACAATCAAATTCCTGATTTCTTAATTTATAAATATAGGTATAACTTTTTCTATGAAATACTAGTGAAAAATACTCCCTTTCCTGTGAATGAAACAATAAATTATATATATTATATTTGTAACATATCAAAATAATAATATAATAATACAAATAAATACAGCCATATCTGCAGTCTTCACACATAATTTTCACTGATTTAATCATATTTTTACAATATTAAGTCTTTTATATTATTTTTATATGCCTATTTACTTTAGTATATGCTGGATTAATCCATCCTGAGCTGGATGAAATGCAGAAAATAGTAAAGCTATGCTTAATGGAGGCTCAACATGATTAGGGGTTGCCATGCTTTTTCAAAGATCAAATTCCCTGACTTTTTTTCCATTACTTTTCTTGGTTTTACACCAAGTAAATTGTTTGAAAAGGTCTATATATTAGGAGCCATTAACTTAAAGATGTTGCCAAAATCAGAAACACTATTAAATAAAAGTAAATAAACACTGTAAAGCTACTAAATGCAACATTCTAATATAATAAAAAATATATATGTAGCTTACCTACTAAAAGACCAATGTGCTGTCATTGCTTTAAAGATAAAAAACCCTCAGTTTTTAATACATCAGTCTTAATAAATGTATGTATAGAATGCATAAAAAGAAAGGGTGTTTAAAATATATAAAATTTCAATTTCCAACTTTATGAAATTTTGCGGAAATATTTATAAATTCCATGACTTTTTACTTTATAACTAAATTACCTGACCCATGGCCACCCTGTGATTAGAAATAAATCATGTATAACAAAAAATTAAAAACAAAGGCAAAATCACAAAAACCTAGGTAAATTCCTGATTTTTTAAGTGATCAGAACCCTGTTTTAATGTCCTAAATTTAAATTGCAACCTGCAAGAGTATAATTAAAATAAAAAATGTTAAAAATTTGGTAAAAATTGGCTGTAAAATACATAAGGCCAAATTTGGCTGTTGTCCTTTACTTGGGTAAATCTGGCTGTAACTAAAAATGCATATAAAAACCCCTTTTGATGTTAGAAGTTAACTTTTTTGAAAGCATTATATTTAAAGTAATAAATTTATTTAATACATTTTTTTATGAGTAAACTTTAAATTGCAAAAGCATAATTAAAGTAAAAACTGCTTAATAATAATTCAGTCTAAATTGGTTGCTGTGAATTGTGAAATACTGCCAGAGTTGGTTTCCCAGCCTGAATTCCATGTAGCCAAGCATATATCCTAAGACCCAGAGGTATAAGAGTAGGGTGGGCAGCATGGCACTGACTGTGACAAGTTTCAGCCTAAAATTTGGGTGCCCTTTTAAAAATTAAAGTTACACTAGGTCAAAATGACCTAACTGCAACACCAATTCTTAGAGTAGAGGAAATTGCCCTATTTACTCATTTTTACAGACATAATTTTAATCTTGCATGTTCAGATATCATTAAAAAGGCAAAATGATCCTCGAGATAATTTATGAAATTACTTAACTCTTAAAAAGTTGATAAAATCAAATCTGAAATTGCATCAGACTGCCCTGGGATTAGAGTATTGTGCTCAACCTGGTGGACTGTGCATGCTGACTCTCTTCTATCCATTATGGAAAATTATGAATGTTTACAGTTGTGCTGGGAAGAAGCTTTGGAGTATTTCTCAGACACCAACATGAAAGCCAGAATAAGGGGTGTCACAGTTCATATGAGACAATTTGATTTTCTTTATGGTGTTGTGCTAGATCAATTGATTCTTTCACACATGGACAATTTAAGTCACACTCTTCAGAGATCCAACATATCTGTTGCTGAAGGTCACTAATTGCTTCTTTGACAATCAAGACACTGGAGTCCATTAGAAATGACCAAAACTTTTACTTATTTTGGATAAAAGTCTTAAGAATAAGTCATACACTACCCCTGGGTGGGTGAGTGGTGCAGGGGATAGTGTATCAGTTTGCCAATCAGAAGGTAGCGGGTTCGAGCCCCAGCTCAGACCTGGCTGGCAGCTGTGCCAGTCGATTGTTTAGTGACCTGAAAGGGTTTGTTTGATTGCTATTAGCGTTGCTGACAATGTACCAATTCTGATAGCACTATACAAATACTTATATAATTTTTTTTTAAATTATTTAGGTAATAATGAACCCAGTCTTCCTAGATAAAGAAAAACACCCAAACAGTTAGATATTGGCTTGGCAGCACATGAATTTTCTATTTTGAATCACTAGACCTTATAATTACCACTATCAAATCTAGATTTCACCAATTGGGATATTCTATGTATAATAGTTTACAGCAATTACTTATTAAAGAAGTCATAGGTGAGGATTTCAAGACCAAACTGAATGTAATAACTACCTTTTATAAAGATGACTTCAATAAATCAGATCTACAATTACAGCTCAATTTGCTTTCAAATTTTATGTCATCAGATAATGTAATAGTAAATAAAGATCTGTTATCTATTGTTAAGTTTGTTCATCAATTAATGCAGGGACAACATTTTTTATTGTCAGTGGTAGTTATTCTATTAAAACTGATACTTGTGATGCCAGCTATAAATACAGAGAGTAAAAGAGTGTTTAGTTCCCTGCTATGTATTAAAAATTAAAATTATTACATCCATGAATCAATCAAGATTGAACTCCTAAATGATATTGAATGTGCATAGAGGTGTGGACATATGCAGTCTTATTGAAACAGCAAGGGAGTTTGTTAATAAATCAGAACATTGGCTTACTTATTTAGGAGAATTTTAGTTTTTACTTTTTTTAAATTAATTTGAAAACAATTATATGTTAGATAATGTGTTATCTAATTTTAGCTTTGTGAACAATTACCTACATATAAATTCATATACAAGATCTTCAAGTGTTAGTTATCATAACATGTTTACACTAAATTAAACTATAAGTAAATAAAATATAGTAGTTGAAAAAGTTTGCTACATTCCTTAGTTACAATTTACCCAGAAAATGGCAGAATATAATTCAAAGATACTATAATTATTATCCCTTTGTCTATATAAATAGTCATTTTTCTAGTTCTGACTTATTTTAATTTTTCAATACACCACATATTATTTTATTCAACCACATTCTCCAATGCATTTTAAATAGGTAATAAAAATCGATTTTAAATAATTTTGGAAATTTCTTCAAAAAATATATCTAAGTGATTTTACTATGGGTGATTAGTTAGTGCCCTCAAAGCTAAGCGCCTCGGCAAGTTCAGAAAGCTTCCGACGTCACTGAGACCAACATACAATCAGCCATCAGGAAAAGGCTAAAAGTTTTTCAAACAATGTTAAAAAATAGTGTTTTAGATATCAATTGAATATAATGTTGTCCGTATCTCATAAACCGATCGATATATATATTTATAAATATGTACATACCAATAATTCTGTAGTTTGTTGCACGTATAACTATTAAAGACACTTCGTTTAAAAAAGTAAGCATCAAATAATCTAGATTATATACAATAAACATATTACAACAACTTGACTATTAATTGATATACCTTAACAGTTAATTCGATTAATTAGGGAATTAAAATAAATTTTAATGATTATTAGAACCATTGTATATTTGAATTAACATGCACTTTTATTATATTTTAAATTTTACATAATCCCTTTCTCGAATTTGCATAAATTTAACGGAAAGCATGTTCAAAAAAGAAAATTCCGCTAAAATATAAAATAAGTAATAAACATTAACTTATATAACCATTGACTTAAATATTTTTTATCTAGACCGGCAAACTTATTAAAAAATGTCCAGAGCGCATTTCAATTATATACGGTATCAGTTTCGTTTTAAAGAGGGTTTTCAATAAATATTAGTCGATTAATTTATAAATTTCATTAATCTTAGAGTTAATTCTTAACTTCCGGCCATCAATTTGGCATTGATTATCGATAAAGATATATATTTTATGCATGTACACAGATGGTCTGGATGGTCCGCCATACGATACAAATGTTTATTACTATTGAATACTGTTCAGAATACACAATTTATATACAACAATTACAATATATTATAATATTTTACAACTTTACATATGTATAAACTAACTTTAGTTTCATATGAGAGATATGTTAAGTTGAATAGGAGATATGTAAGTTACAGATGAGATAAGCTGCCATATTGTGGTATAATATGTAGTAATATATATTTTAATACTATATATATATTTATTGTAAACATTTTAAAAATTAAACAGTTTTTATTATTTATTTTTAAATGTGCTTATTTATTTTTAAAAAGTTATTTTGGTGTCAAACTTGTTCATTTTTCAAAATAATTTTTTATTGAATTTCATTTAACCCTTTCTTTACGGGTGACCCAACTGTTGGGTCATGACTTTATAATGTGATAGAAGCAAATAAATTAAAAAAT
>JAUZNC010040802.1:0-17677 GCA_034780395.1 Vannuccia rotundouncinata | reverse complement strand
TTCTTCAACTCGGCGGCTAGATGACTGCGAACCATCTCTCTCAGCTGCTTGGCCGCTTCGGATTCTTCTGTTGGGAGAATTGGTGTTACATATTCACACGTCTCAAACTATTTCAACTAGAAAGACTAAAACCCACCTGGCTCGCTGGCGGACTCGTCAGGAACTGGGGTGGCCGACTTCTTCCCGTTAGTGGAACCTTCTTCGTCCTCTCCGTTGGCTTCTTGGTTCTCGTCAGTGACTGCTTCATCGTCTTCGCCATCAGCAGCTGACAAATTGAATAAGATGGAATGAAGCTGCTATATTAAGAGTTAAAGTTCGCATAAATACGTACGTTCTGGGGGTGGGGTGTCGGGCATTCCATTGTAGTTTATACTGAGATCCAGGCGCACCTAAAATGAACAAATAAAGGCAGCTTGAATTGATGTCAAAATGTGGGTATCTCCGAAGATTAAGCTCGTTATGCGAACTGTTTATTTGCTCAACTCTGTGCTCTTGGCCTAACCTCAATTGTCATATATCGAGAATCATCCGATAATGTTTGCACATTTTTAATACAAACAGAACAGAACCAGATAAAAAACACTCAACGAAGCCATCTTTCCGTTGACCCTAATTTAAACCAAACTCAATTCTACTGTACATACCTTTTCTCATATTAATGTTAAATGGAAATGTATAAAAATTACTATTCTATAGTAACTCAAATATTTCTAAGATTAAAAGTGCAAATAATACATAAGTATACCCCACGTCAAGAACTGTTGTTCCACTTACATTCCTAATGTGAGAATGACCAAATGATCTCAAAATAATCTCACAACCTCAGCTTATCAATTCAAATAACATATTAGTTTGGACTTTCAATCGTGGTGTGGGTCCCAACAATTTTGACCTATTGTCTCTTTCTCAAATATAAATGACGATAATGACTAATAAAATACTCAATAATACACACATAAGCCATTCCTCCACAAAAACAATAATAAATAGCATTGATCTGTTTCAACCAGGCAAGCTAGGTGCACTAATGTTTACTGCAAATCAATGTTGCAATATAAAGATGAGTCTAGCCTGCCAAACCTGAACTCTATTTTCTATAAGCTATTTAATATTATGCTCAAGTGGAATATAAAGTGGCTTTCAAGTGCCTATAACTCTGCACCATGGAAGAAATAATAGACTAGATATTATTCAGAAAATATTTATTATACTTGTGACTTGTGATATTTGATACAAGTTGAACATTTAGAATATTTTAAACATTGAAATTGGTAATAACGGATAATAATTCTCAAATATAGGAGTATTGATTGGCAAAGTATTAACAATTAAAACAGCTCTTCTACCTGGGGGGTGAAGGCATACTTATAGAGCTTGTAGTGACGAAAGTATGTCTCCACCATATAAGTACAAATTTTCTGCACTTGATCGGGAGAAAATAGTCCAAGACTGAAAGGGGGTCTCTGAAAATGGGAAAAATGTGTGAACAATACATTTAAAATTACTGTGTACCATAAATAAATAAATAGGGCGTATAATAAATATTTCTGTCTAATATTTCAACTTATATCTCTCTAATTATGACCATGACATTTGCCTTGTTGATTAATTAAGAAAAATTAATATGTTTTCAAATTACATCTGTGATAATAAAATAGTCAAGTTTTGTAATATCCTAAAATGCCAGTTTGGAATGTTGACTTTGATCTAATGTAAAACACGACATTAATAGTTTATACAAAATATGTCATAAACAAGGCAAAGTTTTTGCATAGTCGGAAACGTAGAAAAACTCAAAATAACTGTTTAAATTTGTTTTAGATAAAGCTGAATATTGCACTTTATTTCTACAGAATAATTTACAACTATCGGCCTTCTATAACCAAACATAAACGCCAAAAAATTTATTGAAAACTTACAAAAACAGAATGACACAGAAGTAATTCCTTGAAGTATGTAAACGTTTCATGGACGTTTTCAAATGGAGTTTCTGAAATAAAATTTCACAAAGAAGGTGAAACGAAGCTCCACTGAACGAAATGTAGAAAGGTACATTACAGTTAGTGATCAATAAGATCACGTATGGAGTTCTAAACTCACCAACAGCCAGCTCATGGGTCCTCTTAACGATGGAGAAGAAGGCAGACATCTGCTCTTTGCTGAAGGAGTTCTCCCGTCCAAATTGGATGGTGTAGCAGAACAGGTCTATAAGAATCCTTCCCCGAGCACTGGACATGGTGTCTACCTCGACGACTTTGGGGAGGAAGTTTTTGATCTGTTCCATAGTGCGACAGTCGGACAATACATCCATGTGGCTGACAGTGAGGTCTGACCTGTTGTCAACAAGTTTGTTTGTATGAGCAAATTTCCCTCTTTACCTATTATGAACTTTTTAATTTCTACATATTTGGTTTGATTTTGCTTTAAGTAACTTCTAAAACACATGTTTACAATAATGATTGTACCATTAATTGGTGGTTTTGATATAATCTATAAAATAATGTATTTAAACGATCAGTTAATACGTCACTACGTTTGGGAGCAGGATTCTTTTTAACAAGCATCAAAACATTATTATCTTATCTTATTAATAAGAAACATTAGAATCGCTTGTAATTTTATTTAGACTTGTTCTAAAACTGACGAAAACAAAGGAACTGTAAGAGATTTTGTCACCTCTTTCAATTTATAGATTCGTGTGAATTGGTAAATTAAGACGAAACATAAACCAAAGATGAGTGTCTTCTGTTGTGATCACTGGGATGATAATACTACCAAGAAATATTGACCATTTTATTTATTCAATTGTTTTGACATTCATAAAGTTATAATATGATGATTTACTCTAATTCAATAATTATTTCATAACATAATATTTTCTTAAAATATAAATTCGATATTAATATAATAAAATACTCGGAGCTTAGGTGCTGTTCAAGTACAGCGTTAGGCATAGGGGTTGGGAGGGTGTACTGGGGTATACTGAATTAGGGGGCGGGGGTTCTTAAACATTGTAAACGCGTAAAGTGCAGGTCGGTCGTTCCGTTTAAAATTAACCCAATGAGATTGTTGTCGAAAGTGTCCCGCGGGTCATAAAGGTTGTCGATATCTTTTTTACCATGAGCGGGGGAGGGGGGTGTCTCAAAAAACTGCCAAAAATTGCGTTACGTAATACTTAAACTGCCTCTAACTGCAAACAGCCTTGATGTTATGGTTATAGTTAAATCACCCCGTGGCGTATATACATAATTCCATACCTTAAATCGATATTTCATGTTGGTTTAAACAAAGTTAATACTTCTAACAGGTTGTAGCTAGTCCATAAATGGATTGGTAATATTGATATAGTCTATTCAGACAAAAAGTTGATACTTCCAATAAAAGTTATTTTTGGATAATAACTTACCAAATGCAGACTTTTGCTATTGGGACTCTTGGCTGTAAGCAAATAAAATAATTGAAAAGATAACACGTAAAAAAGCGTGGGAAAGTTTGGGACAATGGATTTTGTACGAAAGTTTCTGTATTTCAAATAGAATCATTGATTTAGATTAAATTATAAAATTTAATCATATAGTTTAACAGTTAACTATCTCAATTTTATTACACAAACGAAATTTTCAACACTTAAAATGTGAATAATAAAATGACGTAGATAATATTTTAATAATGAATGAATGTAATATTTTCTAAATACATAAAATAACAAGGCGAGATGAGTAGAGAGGAAAGCTATCATAAAAACACAATATATAATTAATTATCGTGAATTAATTGCAGTGAAACAAATATAGTTCAAGGTTTTAATTAACCTCTTGGCTAATCTCATTCCAAACATTCTTCCATGTCATAAGACTCAAGTTCCACGAATATTATTAATCAAACCCTGGACTCTTATCTAAACACTCAATTCGACTTTCATGAGAGTCAACTTGGCATTCTCAGTGCAGATCTTGAACTTCGGAGATACAGACGTGACACTGTGTCAAAACTTGAGATCTTAATCAAAATGTTAATCAGGATTGAAATTTACAGAATATTGATTTCGACTCAAGAACGTGAAATTATCTCAGCACTGGAGACATATCTATACTTCATAGGATATCATAAATAGTAAAATAAATATTAAGGAATCAAGATTTAGAGCAAATCGTTAGGTGAAAATTGTTTATGTAATCATGTATTTCCAGTAAACTGAGATATAAATAATTAATTTTTATTGTACATCGAAGAAAAAGTAGGACTTAAATATTCCAATAATATTTATATCCAAATATAACACAAAAAAATTAGACTATCTGATAAGTGAAAAAAGGTTATATACATAAGAATAAAACAGGATACTATAAAAACAATCATAGACATTGCAATTGTTCTCTAGATTGGAAAACTACATTGTTCACATTCAAAATGATTTTTAGAATTATTAGTATACTGCAGCAACGATCCAATTCGAATATTGATCCAATAAAGTAGAAAAATGCAAAACATCTATACGTAATAACCTTTAGAAATTGAATAAAACTAATTCGTAGAAAATACATCGATTTATTTTAATTATTTTACGAGACGCTTCAATGAATGTGAACATATTGGAGTATGCCAATCTAGGTAATAATTCATACAGCAATGGTATCTATAATAATCATTATTTCAATAAATAATACTCTATTGATTATTGGCTACATTTTAAGTTTTGGTAATAATCATAATTTTTATAAACCATTTAAAGGGCAGATTCGAGATATTATCATAATTTTATTTTTCAATAAACCATCTCATGTTGAAATCCCAAAATTTGTTACATTCCTGCAGACGTTTAATGGATCTAAAGAACATCTGTCGAGAATGGCGTTATATAGATGTCAGAAAGGCAGGTTGAAAGAGAAAGCTTAAATTTCTGCAAACCTGTTTCGTCCAATAATGACTTGTAAGCATGTGTGGTTCGCCAATAAAATTTCCACGATGATAGAGAACATGAGATTAATATTCAACATTCTTATAATTAAAGAAAATTGAAGCTGATTTCATAATATGAGGTAACTTTGTTTGTCTATAAGTTTCCATTATGAATATCTATGGAAGACATTCACTAAATTATATGAATACTAAAAATCACTGAAGCAAAGAAATTACCGAAATTTAAATTAATTTTCAAATCAAAAAAATCAATTGTTTTATGTATGAATAAGCTAATCTATAAAACTGTCAAGAAATGTAATCTTATTAAGAAACAGTGCACAAGTTCAGAGTATTTATTTAATTAAGAGACATAAATAATATAATAACTACTAAATTGGAAATCTGAAGAATTATTTTAATGATTTAAAGTTTGTCTCAATTTTGTAAATAATATAAAGTATCCATCGTTTTCAAGATTTGTCGATATTTAGATTTCCAATTCATTAAATCGATAAAAATTTAAATATAATAATTTAATTCAAACGAATAGGGAATACTTTATAACAATGAAACAATTATTGAAATAATTGGGATCTATTAAGGGCTTCTAAAATGTGACAATTAGCTACATTTAAGTATAATGAACATAATACCCACATACGTACCGTCGCATACATGTCTTTCACTCGAATATCCCCCTAGAATAATCATGTTTCACAGAGGTTTGAAACATTAATCAATAAATAAACATGTTATAAGAATCATTATGATTAGCTGCTACACAATTTATATTATACAAAAATTAGTTTGAAAGGAATATGCTACTCGTTTAGTAGTAAAATAATAATATATTGAATTATATGAAAATATAGCCTAAACAGTGATTCATTTATTTTTTACAAAATGATTGATTGATAGCAAATTCATAAACAATTAGTTATATTGATTCTTTGAATTCTCCAATTAGATATTTTATCATTTGATCATATGTAGATTCTAAATATAAAATTAATTGTTTCCATGTTAAAGAATAAACAAATTAAAAATATATTATAAGCACAATAAATAAATATAAATTCTGAAATATTTGTGATTTATGAAAATTCAAAAATAAATAACCAAATTTATTCTGTTCAGATGTTCTAAATGTGTTACTAGGCGACAAGATCGTTTATTTATATAATTATATTGTACTATTCACACTGATAAAGCAACTATACAGATATTAATTTGCTGAAGCCTAAATAAAGCTTTAAAAATTTATTGCTATATTTCTTATTAAGTATTGCCAATTTTAATTATTGTTAAGTATTATGAAATTTTAGTAATTACATAATAAACATATTTTGATTGCCAATGTCCAACTTAAAAGCAGTTGATTCACTAACAGTTTTCAGTAAAAAAATATACTATTCATTATGAAAATAAAACACCTTTTCAACTTCACATTAGTCATAATAAATGTGAGTTAGTAGTCTCATTAGTAAATTAGTCAGCGTAGCAAATAATTCACATTATAACCTTAAAATAATTTCAAATTTGTCATCAACAAACCACTTAGTAATTGACAATTGTTTGTGAAGAACCAAAATTCACATTAGTCGAGATTTTTCTATCATTGTAATTTCGGCACTGATTATGTAATTTCTATTTAGTCAAAGTAAATTCAAATTGGTCCGCATCATTTTAAACTTTTTGTTTGTTCTATTTTACAACATTGAAACCGTAGGATTTGACAGAGTGACCAATGGCCGGAAAACTCAACTACACATCAATTTTGTGGATGAATTTGGTGCCAACTTATGGACATTGCGTGCAAAAGGTCGAGCTCTATGGGGCAACGAGCTGTTCGTATAGTGGAATATCATCAATAAAGAAACCTCACAATCTGTTAGTCATTAGTTCACAACTAGGACCTATTCACAATGCAGATTTTGAAGTTGAAATGACAAAAGAAACCTTTTTTCAGTGGCTAACAGTCATTAATTACAGCACATAGTAATTTTATTTTAGTTAAATGGTCTTCTTATTAATTTGTGCTTCCTATAATGACCAGTTTGAAGTTGAAAGAGAATATTACAATGATTTCAAGTCCATTTAATGTGAATAGGAAGCGAAAATATTTAAATTAAAAAGAATATATAGATGTACATTGCATATTTTTTCATTTACTGATTTTATTCATTTCAAAAAATTAAAATTAAAAATAATATAAAAGTGTGATTTCATTTAATATTCCCTTATCTCAAACAATTTTCAACCCAAACAGCAAGGAATCCAAAGGACCCTAACCACCTCATATGTGTTGAGGAAACAGGAAAGGAAAAATCCTCAGGATCCAACAATATGAACATTCAGCTATTTTACCACTGTCCATGGAGCCCATTCGAAAAATCACCAATGAAGAAGACATTTGAAAAGAACATGAAGATATGAATATCGACAATGACAATATGATTCTCTTACCAAAGCTATAAAGAAACCTGCTGGGTCTATTAAACATTTGATATCTATTATTCTTCTTAAATTCATGAAATATTATGTATAATTCTTCTCAATAGAATAAAATTATTTGCTGAAAAATACCTCAACCCAGCACCAAGTAGACACAGAAAAGGTAGATAAACATCATAAATAGTTTTGGATACATAAGGAAATTCCTCAAACCACCAGGATTCACCAACATAATAAAAAGCTGTGGTATGCAGATAATATAGACTTTAACATACAAACAGATCAAGCTGCCAGGAGATAAAAACCTATCATTGCTGACAAACTTTCAAAATGAAATCTGAAAGTGATCTTAAAAAAACATAGATTACCAACATCAAGAGAAGAGAAAGCAAAGTCAAGATACTCAGAAACAACAAAGCCTTTGGTGACAGAAAAAGTATCTGCATTGGAAAACAACATATTAAGATCCAACTATACAGCCTATTCCTTCTTACATCAGTAACACCTGGGTGGAACAAAGTTGACTCCACTAAAGAAAACCCTTGAGAAATATTATAAAAAGAAATATTCAAATCAAATCAAAAATGATATGTTGTACAAAATTATTAAAGGCAGATCTATCAGAACAAGCACTAAGAACACAATTGGCAATTTGCAGGACAGATTCTTTGACTGCCAACAGATAAATCTGCTTTATTTACTGTCCAAGATATACCCAACCAAGATAAATGGAGAGAGGATACACCTTCTACACCTTATCAAAGGCATTACCAATGGCTGACCACAGCAACTACACTATCAGCAGTCAAAAGTATGATCATATGAAAACCTGGTTTGTCATCAAGTTACTGAGAGCTATTGCTAAAAACTGGGACAAATGGGGAAAGTTAAACCTTACTAAACCTGCAAGAATGACTCAGCAAAACTTAATTTTATAAGAGATAATTTCTGTTCTCTTTTATCTGCATAGCTGTATTGTCAAACAACATAAAACATATTGTAAAATTTAATACAAATGAGGTTATTTATTTATAACTTAATTTATATTTAATGAATAATTTTTTATTTAAAATATTTTATCAAAATTCATCAGAAATAATGTATAATTTAAATTAAATATATTTATTGTTTCCAATTAAATTTAATCCCATTTTCAGAAAAAAGTATTAATAAAAAGGGAGGATCTTTAAAAAATGAAATTGTTTTAAGCACATTTTTACCATGATTTTGTGATGATTTCAAAGTTCTACTCCTATTTTATTTACATTTATTTACATATATTATTTAAATAAATATATAAAATATTGTTTTTATACATTTGAACATAAATAACAAAGAGAGCTGCAGCTTAGAGTTAATAGCTTATAGTCTAAAAATGATAGTTTAATGACTGAGGGTATGAATATGAAAACTATATTAATAAAATATAGGAATATAGGTAAATTGTTGTATTAGGCATAGGTAACAATAGTAATAATACAATTAGATTTATATAAATGTATAATATTTAAAATAATAAATTCAATAATATAAATGGATTAATTGGATAAGCTTTTCAAAAGTGGGGGGCCCTTTGGAAAATAGTAAATAAACACTTTATTGGAAATGGAATATATGCATGAATAAATGAATATACAAACTTTTAACAAAGTTGTAGGCAAGTGAAAAAAAATATAATCACAATTAGTTATCACTATTAACAAAATACACCAGATTATAAAATAAGTTGTTTCTCAACTGATAAATAACAACAACATATGTGATTACAAGTCATAACAGTTCATAATACTATACAAATAGTAAGTCAGTCTACACCAGCTAAATCAGAGGCCACTAATCTGGACAATTGCCAAAACCAGACATCTTTATGAAGTAGCATCCAAAATATCTTAATTGAACTTCATTTTGTCCCACAAAATTATTGGCAATTTCTTGTGGTGTAATGTCATCCAATTGATCTTGGTGAATATGACACACAATGATATTGTTAAAAGTTTTTGTGACATCATGTTCCTTAAATATGTTTTGGGTCTTCTCATTGCAGAAAAACTTCTCTCAGAGGTCCTGATTGTTACTGGAACAGTAAGATAGAGTTTAAGTAATTTAATTACTTCAGATTGCATTGATTTCACCATGGAATTGATACTGGCTTTTGATAAGGTTTGTACCAGTTCCGATATCATGTCAATCTTACTATTTTCACAAATGACTGGCAAACATTTTAATTGGACCAAAAGCTTATCAAAATCAATGTCTCTTCTGTATTTACTTTCAGTCATGCTCAAGTCAGCAATAGCTCTTCCATTTGCGGCATTGAGTAAGACCTTTTCAATTGTTGAAAGAAATTTAAAAGTAGGCTGATTGAACCTTTGGTTTATTTCACCACAAATGATGTCAATTGCTTCAACAACAAAAATTTGCAGTAGAAATCTTTCACAGAATCAAATATATGTGGAGCAGCTGACCCTTTATCAAATCTTCTTGGAAGCTTCTTCTTTCTAGGCAGTGATGGCTATTCTAAGTCTTGAGCATCTGCTTCCTGGCACACTTTCTGATAAAATTTGGTAAATTTATCATCTGATCAAATTCTTTGATAATAACTTATCAAGATTTGTGCCAATTCAAACGCTTCTTGGCAATTCATTTTATTGCTCTGTAAAATGTAGGAAAAATCTTCAGATGGACTAAAGAGTAACAGAGATAACTTCATACCAAAAAAAGATGACTGAATCAGTGATTTTATGACAGCAGCGGAAGTGCATAGTATATTTCTCGACAATGTGATATTATTGTCTGGCAAATGATTGGTTAATTGCACCACAGAATTAAATTTAAACATAAATTATATAAATTATGCAAAGAGATAATTTACAGTAAGCATGAATAGACTGACAAATAGGTATTGCATCAAAAGTAGTTTCTGGAAACTTGGAAACATAATAATATCATTTATTAAAAGCTGAAAAGGGGGGAGGGCTCAAAGACGCTTGGGCCCACCTCAACAAAAAGTGGGGGGCCTGGGCCTGTTGGGCCCCCAAGCTCCTATGCCTATGATTATCATTTAAATTTAAATTTTTTATTCTTATATTTTATTAATAGGGCTGGTGTATTCAAATGGATGATATTTACTCCAGCCTATATATGTGTTTTTTATAAACCAGATAAATTAGCATTTTTCTATTCTAAATATATACAGATGTATTATTCTAGGTTATATGGAAACTCAATAAATTATAATAAGTTCATTATATTCAAATTCAAATACAAAAATCATTTTTATACATAAACATACAAACAAAAAAAATATTTCAAAAAAGGAAAACATTTTTAATATATAGTTTTCAATTTATTAAATCATTCATTTTCATTTATTTTAATATTTATTATATTGAAACTTCATGGAGCTCACAAAATTATTAATTGTTATATGGAAACTAGCCTGCATTCTATATAGGTTTATGAAAATATATTCAAAACATAATTAGGGTATTTTAAATAAAAAAATAAAAGGCTAAAATATCTGACATAGAAGATATGGAATGTAGCCTGGCATGCATTACTGTTATAAACAAGATCACCTCCATAAATAGTCCATTTTAATATATTTATATATATAAATAATTAGATAGATAGATAATGGCCAATATCTTATCCATGATAATATAACAGAAAAAAATGAATGCAGTGGCATGGAATGCATACAGCATAGTTCTATTTGTAGTTAATTTTTAACTTTACAATCCTCTAAAAGCAAAATTGACTAATTATATTGTCTCTATAATTTGAAATATATTCAGACCTTCAGTTTAATACTTATATTTGAATACAGTTTAATTAAATAAATTATATCTGAATAAAATATTGAAATATTTTTTATATTAACTACTTGATTTAATTTAAATGTCTTTTTAAGACCAATTATAAGTTATAGTAAAAATTTTAAAAATAATTACCTGAATAACTTTATTAGAAACGTTTGTTTCATCCATTTTGTATAAAAATGTACTAAATTTTATTAAAATTTGAATATATATAGTTTATTATCACTATGGATATAATTTATTGGTAAATTAAAACAGAAATTTATAGTTACATTTAAATAATTGTTTCTAATATAATTTTTTATATAATAAATTATATAGTAATTATCATTTTGTAGCATTAAAATAAAATGTACTCATACATTTAAGATTATAAATATGTAGTTTGTATTTGATTAGATAAAAAATAAAATAAATAAAAATTGATTCGATTTTATTATATATTATAAATATAAATATACAATAACATTTTTTAAATTACCATAATCTCCAAATATGTCTAAAATTATAAGTCTGTTGTGGAACGTTATGTTAAATTTAATTTTACTTTATGTAACCATTTTCTTATTAAATTTTCTTTGAATAATTATTTATAATATATATTTCTATGCATGGTGTGCGTATACCTACCTATAACTGCTGTCAAAATGTAAATATATTTTTTTTAGATTCATATATATATACATGTATATATTAAATATTTTTATAAATACAATTTTTTAGAAACGTCTATGAAATATTAAAATAAATCTTTTGTAATTTTAAGGCAGAAAACGAAAATATAGTTTTAACCACAGTTTTTAGAAGTTACAAAATTATTTTCATGGACGTTTCTAAAAAATTGTATTTTTAAAAATATAATTATTTCCAATTTTAAAATAATAATTTTCGATTATTTACATCTTGCTGTTTGTTCTATTTAAATTCTGAAAACCTATTCTATTTTAAAAAAACGACCACTAAATATTATTTATAACAAATCATTCACTTGGTAATTTCCTTTGGTTTATATTACTTTTTTTTCCTATTAAAATATGTTTCTACTAAAGTAATAATATCAAAATTAGGTTACTAGGTATAGCAATTTCAAATGTTTGTATTATCTGAAAATTTTGTAATAAGGATTATAGATAGGCCTAATTGTGTAATAAAATGAACCATGAAATATTCTCGTGTTTTCATTTCAAGTCTAAATCGTTTAGATATTTTATTAACACCACACGATGTCGAAATCAATAGAAATAAAATATTACATTTAATTCTAACATAATTATTGCCAGAATTTTAACGGTTAAACCGTTTTTGTAGTTTCAATCAAACTAAATTATGTCTTCATCAGTGAAAAAACTAACTTTTTTCTTATAGGCACTGAAAAAGAAATAAAATCAAAAGTTTGATTAATAATTAGTATTATTATTTCCTTTTTTCTTTTTTTATCTATCCTTTATTTTACATTATTTTCATTTTACTTGGTTTTTATTTTTGTAGCGAGTAATTTGACACAGAGGGTACTTACTTTGTATTTAAGTGTAAATTGTTATTATGTTGCTACATTCTCTGACACACTCCGCAATAGTAGATATCCATATAATAAAAAGAAATTTACAATACATACAAAAATAGTTTTCATAATATTAATTTTTAGTTTTTAATTAATGATTCTGTTAATACTATATTTATTTATTTATTTTATTTATTATTTTATTTATTTTATACATAAGAATATGTCTAGGTATATATCCAATCCAGGGTGGTGCACATATTCTTTGAAAATGTAGGATTTAAATATCTAATTAACACAACAAATAGAGACAGCTCGAAGAGATGATCCAAGTCTTTCTCGCCGTACAGTTCAACGCTACATGCATTCAATTAAGATGAAACCATTTTATGGGATCAAGAAGCCCCACAAGACCCTTCAGCAACGTGAAGACGTCTTTGATTTTGTGAGTATTTGAGACTATGGACTCCTGATGACTTCCTACATGTTGTGTGCAGTGATGAAAGTCGCTTTTGGCAACCTCCATCGATGAAATGGAAGAACACAAGCGTTATTACCTGGTGACTTTGTTTGTTACTCAACAAAAGAGATAATTTGGGCGGAGAATTGTGTCCAGACTTTAGATCTGCAGACGTGAATCCGTGAGATAATATGGGTGTAATTATTAAGGACATAGTCGAATCTAAACTTCATTCAATCAACGATCAGCATAACATGGTACTCAGGAACTGAGAGAGTGACACCAACTTATTTGAATGCTTGCTTCGATCTTTCCCCCTCGCCTGACAGGAGTGATTGCTGTTCGTGGAGGTCACCCAGATCGTCGCATTTCATAAGAGCGAACATTAAACTGAGCGAAAAAACAAAGGATCACTAAAATTTGTCAATCTTTGAATTGAGCGCAATCATTAATTGTTGTTGTTTTAAATATTTTTAAAAAATTGTGCGCCACCCTGTATCAATTTATAAATTTCAATATTTATTTTTTTTCAATAAAAAGTTCAGAATTAAATAACTTCATTAGTTATTATAAATACTATATTAACCCATCAAATTACCTTTCCGAATTTTAATTTTATAACTTTGGATTAATCTTTCAGTATAACCGTCCGACAACATTTCCAGCATAAACGTCAAGCGATAATGTATTAGTTGAAATAGTTTTTTGTTTTAGATACTTACTTAACTTGTAGTATTTTTTTAAGTTAACGTTTTTATCCTAAAAAATATTTTTGCAAAACAACTTTTTGTAGATTTTTAACAAAAATATTCATATTGTAAAGAATTAATTCTAATGGATATAATTCTAATTAAACTAATTTATATTTTTTAGAAAATTTGTATTTTTAATTGGAGTAATAATAGAACATTTCGGAAAAGTTGTTGATATATTCAAAATGTCATTTTTGATAACAAAAACGTTTGATAAATGGCAACAAATTAGAACATGTCTCGTTTATTAGTTTTCAGATTGTCTATAATCAAAACTGATATTTGGATAAAAGTCATTCTGAATTAAAAATTATAAAAATATCTTCTAAAATAGGATCAATTTATTTCAAAACATTTCAAAACATTTATCAAAATGTGTTTTTTGAACAACAAGTTGAACATTTTAAAATATATTTATTATTATAGATAATTTACATTTTATACAACTTATAGAAATTTTTCAGGTTGAATTGACCTTTTGAGAAAACTAATTATCACTCACTGAGTGATAATTTTGACAAATTTTAAAATGTTTTCATTTTAGTAATATATTTTTAGTCAAAATAAGCTTCTTATGTTAAAAAGGAAATCTGTTTTATAAAGTTGGTCGTCTTTTTTTGACATATCATAATAAACATTTGAGAAGAAAGATAAATTTAAGATCTACATGATTAAACAGATTGTGCTAAAAACATGTCTAAATATGTGTTTTATTGTTGCAGTTATTAAAGTGAAGATTGTATGAGGACGTAAACACTGTATGAGGACGTAAGCATTGTATGAGGACGTAAACATTGTATGAGGACGTAAGCATTGAATGAGGACGTAAACATTGTATGAGGACGTAAGCATTGTATGAGGACGTAAACATTGTATGAGGACGTAAACATTGTATGAGGACGTAAACATTGTATGAGGACGAAAGCATTGTATGAGGACGTAAACATTGTATGAGGACGTAAACATTGTATGAGGACGTAAACATTGTATGAAAACATAAATATTGTATGAGGACGTAAACATCGTATGACGACGTAAACATTGTATGATTACAGTTGCCAGGAGAACGATAAATATATTGAACGCTATAGATTCTCAGATCAGACTTCGAGATATACAGAGAGATCAGAAGTGAAAGGTAAACTTTACATGTTATATCTTAAATATGGTGTACAGTGTACAGTTTATAAAGATGTTGTACAGTGTACAGTTACAAAGATGGTGTACTGTGTACAGTTACAAAGATGGTGTACAGTGTACAGTTAATAAAGATGTGTACAGTTTATAAAGATGGTGTACTGTGTATAGTTTACAAAGATAATGCACAGTGTACAGTTTATAAAGATGGTATACTGTGTACAGTTTATAAAGATGGTGTACTGTGTACAATTTATAAAGATGGTGTATAGTGTACAGTTACAAAGATGGTGCACAGTGTACAGTTACAAAGATGGTGTACAGTGTACAGTTTATAAAGGTGTGTACAGTGTACAGTTTATAAAGATGTGTACAGTGTACAGTTTATAAAGATGTGTACAGTGTACAGTTTATAAAGATGTGTACATTGTACAGTTTATAAAGATGTGTACAGTGTACAGTTTATAAAGTAGTGTACAGTGTACAGTTTAAATGTGTTTACAGTGTACAGTTTATAAAGATGTGTACAGTTACAAAGATGGTGTACAGTGTACAATTTATAAAGATGTGTACAGTGTACAGTTAATAAAGATGGTGTACAGTGTACAGTTACAAAGATGGTGTACTGTGTACAGTTAATAAAGATGTGTACAGTTTATAAAGATGGTGTACAGTGTATAGTTTATAAAGATGTGTACAGTGTAAAGTTTATAAAGATGGTGTACAGTGCACAGTTTATAAAGATGGTGTACAGTGCACAGTTTTTAAAGATGGTGTACAGTGCACAGTTTATAAAGATGGTGTACAGTGCACAGTTTATAAAGATGTGTTCAGTGTACAGTTTATAAAGATGATGACGGTTCGATCCCTGATTGTCTTCTTCCCTTTATTTTCCGAAAAAAATCATTAATACTGTTGAAAACTTTCACTCTCATAGATTTCATGAACAGTAAGTAAACAAATGGATTACAGATACTGTTAAATGATACTAGAAACACAAAAAACTTTTGTATTGGTTTTCCAGACATTGGTTTCATAATACCGACGGCTGACAAGGCATATGTGATGCTACTTGCAGAGAAACAAGCAACGAAAATTGCTGTTATTATCAAAGTTGTAATCGTGAATTGACGACTGGCTGTCT
Organism: Vannuccia rotundouncinata; assembly: GCA_034780395.1. Taxonomy (NCBI): domain Eukaryota; kingdom Metazoa; phylum Platyhelminthes; order Proseriata; family Coelogynoporidae; genus Vannuccia; species Vannuccia rotundouncinata. The sequence continues at coordinate 1,506 of JAUZNC010040802.1, read as the reverse complement.
GAAAGTCGCTCCTATCGTTTACATTATTGTTTTTGACTTTGTTTAATACGACAGCTATCTTGGTATAAAGACCAATAAATATCACTGTTGGGATCAAATATGAAGTATTGAACCAGACAATGGAGAATGTTATTTGGACATCTTTCAGTAAGTTTAGTTGATCGGGCGACAATTCATGGAAGCAGTCGGTTTTATTTGCAAAGAGGGGATAGATCATAGCTACTGGTGATGTACAAGCCGTACCATACACATAAATAACAATAAGATACAAGGATTTGAACCTCCTTTGAAAACTACGATAGTATGTTGCGTAAACCACAGCACAAAATCGATCAACGGCCATCAAAAGCAGATTTTGAATGCTCACAAATACAAAAAACCAGTAAAGAAATTGACTATACCAAAGATAACAAAGAATCAAATTTAATTGTGTGTTGTTGGTCAGTTTGACTTCTTGATAGATAATGGTAACAAAGGCCATTAATGAAACAATTGAATCCACCAAACTTTGTTGACGAAGAAGGAGTGTTGTTAGTTTGGACTCTACTTTCGTTTTCGTCATTGCCACAAAAAATATAAAATTACCAATCATCCCGAACAAATCTAAACATATCAACAATTTGTTAACTGTTGAGACCCATGTTTCATAAGACATGTTTTCTATTTCTGTAAAACGAAACTTTAAAATTTACAGAAATGTCGATGATTTAAATACACAAATAGATAGAAGGATTTTTATCATTAATAATAATACATCTCTATTGGCTTATCTCTTTCATAAACATACTTTCATTGGTTTGAAGGAGTTATACAAAATTATATTACTAATTGTTGATTTGGTAGCGAATAATTTAGTCACATTTTCAGTTTTTTATAATCATAAAATTAAATAATCAATGTTTTGAAAACATAATTTTAATCTATTTGACATATTTCATAATAATTAAACCTGGACAAATTTAATTTTAAGAGTCATAAGAGTAATAGGGCATTTTTAGACAATCACAGGTCTGGAAGTGTTGAAGTATATTTTCAATCCAAATTGAACATTAACATGTCCTATATGACTAATATGATAGATACTCAATATACAAAACAGTTTCGAAATAACTCCCCATGTCATAAAGATATATTGAAATTGGCGATTTTGCACCAGTCATTTTCATCGCCATCTTCATTTTAAAAACATCTTCAACCCTTTTTTGCAGACAAATTCTCGAACAAAAAATATTCACAAGGTAGACAAATGAGATATCATTTGAATTCTTAGTGCATGTATGTATAGATGACACCTTCAACAAAGTTGTTGTACCCCAAAAAATACTAATTGTGATAAATTTGAGTTTACGAATTCCTTGCAATGCAATGTGTACAATGAATGCGAGGTTGATATGACGTTTAATAGTCCGGGATTCAAAACGGTTCTAGTCAAAAGGTTTGATACTTTTATCAAGTAATATGATCCATGGGATGATCAAATATGTAAGTTTTAAGTTGCAGAAATTG
>JAUZNC010040791.1:1290-13052 GCA_034780395.1 Vannuccia rotundouncinata | reverse complement strand
ATGAAACAGGACCATCTGGACGACGAATAAGGAGCTACAATATGAAACAGGACCATCTGGACGACGAATAAGGAGCTGCAATATGAAACTGGATCATCTGGACGACGAATAAGGAGCTGCAATATGAAACAGCGTCGAGTTTATAGTTGTAAGTATTCATAATCAAAATAATCAATGCTTAGTAAAACATTGCTAAGCAACGTAGTTTCAATATTCACTTTCCCGAAGAGATGTTCTAGAGGAGGGGCTAAAATCGATGTTCCCCTCTCGTTATTAGAGTTGTTTCTTATGATTTAAGACATATTCTGGCAGCTAACCTACAAACAAGACATTTCTCAATTTGATAGAAAACATTATTTTGTGTATTATAGATACTGAACCGAAATATTGTTCTTTCAAAATTGATTAGAGTAAACTTTTTAAGATGTTCCCATAACGAATGTCAGGGTATTACTATATTCAAGCCGAAAGCTGTTTAGATTTACAATATAACACTCTGTTAATTTTCATAAAATTATCGTGTGCTCTATATTTTAAAACTTCAAACATTCACAAATTATTATAACATATTGAATACGCACCCTTAATTTATAATTTCAACCAGGAATATAATGTTTGTGTAAGGGTGTCTATCAAAATTAATTGATAATATATCGAACACAATAGTGGCTCAGTTTGCTTCACTTTAATTAATAAAGTCCAATAGGAGAGGCGGGAAATTTAATGGAATCTAAATACACGAAGCGTCGCTAAAATTTGACTCACAGGAAATTTGAACATTGATAAATACACTATAAGTGGTACTATTTCAAATTAAAATTGTTACTAATCCTTCTTTGATCTCTAAATCTTTATATATTAATAGATTGAATGTACTTCTCACTTCTTGTCCCTTTTTGACCTTGAGCTCTATCGATTGCAAGATTTATTTCTGTGTGAAAGAGACACTAGATTATATAAAGTGGAGGATCGTAGGGAATGTGAAAAATGGGGAGAGAGGTTGCATTACTTGGAAGAATATTCAGAGAATATGTGGAGGGAAGAGTTTTTAAATCGAGAGAGGAAAAATGGTTGAGATTGTGTAAGTTTGAAGGAGAGGTTGGAGTTGAAGACTTCAGTTAGAATGGAAGCAATCATTTATCTTTCTTGTTAACGGACTTATCTGACGATAGTGAAATTCAGATAAAATCAATTGATAAAAAGTTTTGTTACCTTTTTAAAACCTTTTTAATAGTTCAATGGATGTTTGATGATCTCTGTTTTATGAAGAACATTCACATTTTTGTTGACATCCCTTGACAAAGCATCCGTCTTTCTAATAAACAATAATTATGCATAACATATTGGACAGGAAATTCAATTAATGGAAATATTCAACTTTTATATTGATTTTGTGGTAATAACAATTTTAATTAAATATTCTGATGTCTAGAAAAAACATCATCGATTTAGTAACAAACGCTCCACAACTATTATTTTATTAAATGGTTTAAATATATATATATATATATCGTTTTAGATTGAATTCTTAGTAAAAAAATAATCCATTTAATTCATCCAGTTTAGAGAAATTTATACGTTAAAAATTTAAATTTAAAATTCTAATTTTATTCGTCTATGAATTGTCCAGAAAAAATCTAAATTTATTTAATATCAACCATCTTTAGAATAATTGTAATTCATTAACAATGATGCATTTATATTTACTTTAAATAGTTACAAAAGCAAAATCTATACGTTTAAAAACTGAATACCACTCACTATATATTTACAAGGATGTTTAAATTATACATTTTCAGTCTGCTATTATTCCGAATTCATACTTATAGTTCGAATTTTATCAGACAATTCTCCGTGTAAACCTTTTTTGTAGAAGGAATACATATTTCATATATTACGTCATTTATAAAGGATTTCGCCTCTAATTTTTCAGAAAAAGTTGTCTGTTATTTTTTTCAATGACACATCGTCAATATAAAATACTTTATTGGTTTTGCGAACTCTTCACTCTTGTATATTTTTGTTTTCAATGCATATATATTGTATAGTTTTTCATGATTATATCAATATTCTACTTATTTATCATGAGTAGTAATATAGGGAAATTTCAATTTCAATATTTGATATCTTTAAACAAAAACTTTTTATACTTTGACATCATAAATTCTATTTGTTCAAGCGATTTTAGAAAGAGGCTATAATTAATATATATATATAGCTATAAAAACATAAAAACATAAAAACGTTGATACAATTTACAACTATTTGTTAATTAATAAATGTACAAGTATACTGACGACAAATGTTCCTTTATCTTACTGTTGACTCATTTTGATATGTTTTTGGTAGCTACTGTTGACTCGGGTTCCTATATCTTACTGTTGCAATCGTTTATTTTTATTTCCTATACATACTTAAATATTAGTGAATTAATATTAGACAAATATTAAGAAATGAAATTATAGAACAAGTTTGAAATGAAAATGTTGATCCGTGTCTATACTGCAGTGTCTCTCTTTCCAGGTGATGTTTAGTAGGAAATAGGAAAAATTGTAAGTAACTAATTATGCTTAAAATTATACAGGAATCAAATGTTGAACATCTTTTTCTTAGTGTATATGTGATGGAGGCTTATCTCTGAGAGTATTTGCTAATTGGAATAGAGTTTTGGGACACAGTTATTGAAACCTACGATATTAGAACAAATGATTTGACCTTTATCCCAATATTTAGAATATCAGATAATAAGGCAATAATTAAGGATTATATCGATTTTTGCTTCACTTTTTACATCTCTGCCGCTTTTAATCTTCTCACTGTCTCTCTCCATAATACTTCTCTTCAATTATATCATAGATACCCAGGCACTAGGTATTTGATAGGCTTTGGAGGGAAATATTTGGCGCCATAACCCTTGAACTTAGAGAAAACTCAATTGCATTATGAAAATGATATTGTATACTTGAAATTAATCTTCTTAGGTTTATGATCAAGAGTACGCGAACTGAAAGGTTAAGTGCTCAAATAACTTTGAAGAACAAGATAAACAGTAATTAACAATTTATTGACATCACATTTGGCTCACGAAACAAAATTTAAATTTGTGATATATTTCAACATTTTTTTGTGTCAACATTTGATAACATTTCAAAAGAAATCGTCAAAACATACAACAGTATCGATTTGTTTGCCTAACATTGTTGATAAAAGATATGTTGCAACCTCCGTCCAATCAGAGTGTTTTACTGCAATAACACAAACCCCATAAAAGCAAAAGCACTCGATAATTATAACATTTCAAGAAATACTTTGCAAAATGAGTTTTGATCATATGCTAAAAAAGGTTGGAACGTCTGGATGCTATCAATTAATATTGCTAATTGTTGTCACGCTATCAAAACTTTCTCCTAATTCACTCAACGTTATGCCTGTTCTTGTTGCAGGAAAAATGGATTATAAATGTAAAATTCCCCAGAATAAATCCACTGATTTTATAATCATAGCTGGCAAATGTCAATTGACGTATAACGATACCCTAACCGGTGAAATATACCATGAAGAGTGTTTACAGTGGGAATTCTCTCAAAAGGAGTACTATTCAACCATTCGAAGTGCCTATAATTTAGTTTGTGATCGGGAATTCTTAGCTCCGTTAAGTACAACGTTTTACTTCGTTGGATTTATGATCGGGTGCACTTTATATGGATATATTTCAGACACGTATGGGCGTCTGGTTGCAGCAATTCTATCTGTTATTAATATCGCCGTATTTGGAACTGCCACAGCGGGGGCTCCAAACTACTGGTCCTTCTGCCTGTTCAGGGTTCTCTCCGGCATTGGATCGGCTGGTCAAACGGCTTCCTTTTTTACTTTGGCAGCTGAAATTGTTGAACCAAAGCGGCGAACTTTGTGGCTGATACTTGCACAAAACGGTTGCTCGGTGGGCATTTGTCTTTTTGCAATAATTGGATATTTCATTCGCAACCATATCCATCTTCAACTGATTATAACCGTACCTTCGGGTCTCCTACTGCTGTCTTATTTTGTGATATATGAATCTCCGCGCTGGCTGTATGGGACGGGCCAGATTAAAAAAGCTGACAAAATATTGCGCCAGATTGCTAAAAGAAATAACATCGAAATAGATGAAAATTTCTCGTTACAGGAAACTTTCGACTCAAACATTAAAGTTGTCGCCAGCACAAACAAAACTCGATTCATTGAAGTGTTTCGCTACCCGGGCTTACGTCGGGCCACTCTTCTAGTTTGGTGCAACTGGGTCGTCTGTAGTATGGGTTATTATGCCATGATCTTCATGCTGAGTGGCCTTGGGGGGAACGTTTATCTAAATTTAGCGTTGTTAGCGATGGTGGAAATACCAGCCCGCCTCCTAGGACTTCTTTTAATGTCAAAATGCGGAAGGAAACATTCCATCGTGGTGAGTTTCTCGCTGGGTGGAATAGCTTGCCTCTTATGTGCGCTTTTTCTTAGTCAACCCAGCTTGCAAGGAGCAGTCATTGTTGTGGCAATATGTGGACATTCCTTCTTCACAGTTTCGCTGGACTTAACCTGGATATATTCGGCCGAGGTATTCCCAACCGTGATTCGAAACATGGGTATTGGAATCGGGTCAACGTGTGCACGCATTGGGAGCATGATTGCGCCACAACTTGGACTGCTCAAGATCTTTTGGACCCCGCTTCCTTTTGTTATTCTGAGTTTTTTCCCAATTATGGCGGCCATTTCGAGTTGGTTTCTCCCGGAAACAAAGGACCGAATTCTAGCTGAGAGCTTTGAACAAGGAGAACTTCTAGCTCAGGGGAAAACGTTACCCGTTACAATAAATCCGGAGTTAGAAATTTCGGAGGACCTTGCAATTGCGTAAGAATGAACATGAAACTGACGATAGTGTATGGCGGCTTAATGATTTAAATGAAGGTATATTTTTATATTCTTAATACGTAATCTATTTTAGTTTAATGTTTTTTATCTGTCTATTAAAATTTTTTATTTAACGATTCTTTTATTTTCTTTTTAAAAATAAAATTTGTTGAGTAAAACTATTTTATAAAACTGTTATATTCTAGAAAGAGGAATTTGTGGAAAAGAATAATTTGATTTACCAAAACAGTTTTAATTTACAATGTACAATTTTAATGTACAATTGTTAAAATATTTGAGACCATTATAAAAGGTTGAATTTATCTGCAATGGAGTAATTATAGACTGTGATTAATGGAATAAAATAAAGGTGTATCAAATATATAATGATCATTTTAGTAATAGTTAATTAATATTAATGGACAGTATTTAAAAATTTTAATCACATACATTAATTTATTTCAAAATGCATTCAAAACAATTCATATTCTGTAAAACAATTAGTCTTTGCGAATTAGGGTTTTACCCGAAATTAATTTATAAGGATCCGTATTTGGTATCGTTAGAAGCATAATTTAACGGAGAGTAACATATTAAGTGACTCAAACTGAGGTCTTTGGGCAAACAAATTATAGCTGTTATAAAAGTATTTTTATGAAATTTTTTTTAAATAATATGTAAATTTTAGGAAATAACTGCTTTGTGATGCCTTCTGGGTGCATATAATATATTTCCAATATTATATAGAGAAATGTATATATAAAATATCTAAATACAACATTATTTTTTTTAAATGTCTATTTATGACGTCATAGACTTTATCTTAAAAAATGAATCGTCAAAAATCTTCAAAAGAAGGCATCTGAGACCTATAATTGTATTACCAACAGATAGCAAAATGACCTTAATCTATCAGATAGAATAGGTTAAAAGGCTAGAAAATGTTCAGAAATCACTCAATGGTCAAAAGGTGCTGATTTAGTGCCAAAATATCCGTTTTTGCCTATTGAGGGATTTCTGAACCTTTTCCAGTCTTTTAACCTAACCTATTTGATAGATAATATTCATTTTCGTATATTTTAAAAACATTTATAGAGTTTCAAATGCCTCCTTTTTGAATTATTCACTAAAATATAATTTTTTGGATGCAATCATTTTTTAGAAAAAGGTCTATGACGTCATACAATGACATTTTTCAAACAATAATGCTGTAATTAGATAGACACTTTATACACATATATGTTTTTATCTATTGGTAATGCATATGCACCCCATATTAGATTGACTTTTATTTGAGGAAGTGTACTTTTATTTGTCGCACAGTAATATATATATTAGTTTCAGTTTCATTTCCATTTTTCAATTGTTTGGATCAATTTTTTAATCTACAGATAGAGTCCAATTCATATTAACATTAAAAGCATTCCTGATGTTTTGTTTTGTTGATGTCCAGAAGGAAGAGATATAAAACAGTAAGAATCCACCCAGCTGGACTATATACCATCCCAGAAGCATTTGTATGATTTACAGCCGTGTTGTGACAGTGAGTTTTGTCTGGGAATTGTCGCTATATCTACCTGGTCTTAGTTCCTTTTGACCACTTGTCATCACAGACTTTTGTCAGTCACTGCTGAATGCCTCTGCACGTAGAAGGTGCTTTTTAAATCAGTGTGTACGAGGGTGTTCTTGTATCAATGTTATTCACGAAATAAACGTCACTAGGAATTTTAGTATTACTTTTCTTTTATCTTCATCACAATTGTCATGTTTTTGGTTTAGAAATAAACTTTAATAGGCTTTCAGAGGAACTCAAAGGAACTTTCAATGTAATATAAATCTCCAGTTGTTCAAATATATAATATCATTATTTTCCGATTTTGATTCCAAATTATTTGTAACATTATATTTTTGATTAGGGTCTGTCACTGTCAAATTTACATCTAAAAATCACCAGCGTTTATAGATCTGCAGTCTTTTAATGAATTTAAAATAGAAAATTAATTTTTCGTGAACTTATAGTTATATTTTAGTTTCTATTATGGCCCTCATTGACACCCTTCGCCGTATCCGATATTAGCTTTCTTGATGAATGATGCTTTCTTCTAGAATCTGACTTCGTATAGTCTTTGTAGTGTAGTCTAATTAAATGTCATCCGGTTTTTGCTACTGAACGTTGTCTAATAATTAATAAGAATATATAAGAACATTCTTTGGATACAGCTTTAAATGGAATACTTAAAAGCCTACTATATTGCAATATTGAGATTTGATAAATATGTGTTAATGAAAAGGAAGAATTAAGTTAATTGGACTCTTTGTAAGGGATTGCGTCCTAAATAATATGTTATATTGATATTCATAGACTCGTTTATAATATCATGCTAGAAATATAAATATGCTAAGCCATATACATAGGAAGGCATACATGATTTGGGATTTTGACTGGAAACCTAAGAATAATTATTTGTTGTGGAATTGTGACACAAATTTAATCATAAAACTGTAGCTATGAAGTTTTCAAACTATAATAAATTTCGAGTTCCAAATCCAAATCCAAATTTACTTTGTAATGTATAAATATTTTCAGATACTGACACATTCCCGAAATGCAAAATAATTATGCGACAAATTATTGATTTTTTGTTTAATCCAGTAATTTGCAAATTGAGTCATATATTACAATTGTGTCAAATTTTCAAACAGCTAAGTTTACAATTCCAATACTTTGCATTTCATGATCCTTATAACCCCCCGTAATCTACAATTATTGTCTACTCAAGTTGAATGAATTTATTTCAGATCAATACATGAATGGCGCCAAGATTTTAAGTAGCTAAAGCAATTATCTCCAAGTAGCATGTTCAGAAGTGATTATTAAAAAGTGTCTTGGGGAATTATTACATTTTGGTGTAAAGAGTAAATTGAAAATCCGTTAAATTAAGAATCATTTAGCCACATTTAAAGTTTTAAAAAACTAATTAATTAGAGTGTTGACTCATCTGCATAAGATGCTAATATTTGGCTGCATGAAATATGAACGGATAATGATATATTAACCCTATATTACCTCCCTCAATTCTTTTATGTGCATTTGTGACGCTTGACTATACTATACAAACGTACATGTGGCGAGCTTTTAATAACTTGAGTAATAGCTAAATTTAAGAAATAAATTAGTGAGATATAAATATAATTGTTGGAAATTAATTTGTTTACTTTTCAACATTTCTTTGTCATAGACAATCTCTATACAGGGTGATTTTAATTGCTAACCACCACGGTAATTCATGTGTGTTGATTTCAAGGTTTTCAAAACTTAAGAGATGCATTAATTGTCAAAAATAATTCATAATTAATTGATGCGCGTAAACATAGTTTTTTTCTTTTATATCTAACGAGTTTGAGACAAACCTGATTTTTAAATGAAAAATAGCTTTTATAATTTCAATCTGAAGAATAAATTAGATTTCTTCTTTTTGGAATTATTTAAATATTGAAATATTTCCTTAGTGTTCAAATTATTAGCTTAAACATTTTTGTTGAATTTAAGAATAATTTTACGACTTATTAAAAATATCGCATTCTATGTATTTTGGACAGTTTTAAATATTGTTACCAATCAAATTAGTCAGTGTATTTTTATAAACGCAACTTTGGGATTTTTTTCGATATTTTTTCTTTTCTTTATTTGCATGAAATTTAAAAATAATGTTATTTTTGTGTGTTTTATCGCGAGTATGGGAATTAGAGTTGTCTATCTACGGTTTGTTAAAATGCAGATTTTTATAGAAAATATCTTATTTCAGAAACTCATACCTGCAAATTCACAGCAAGACAAAAAAGAATTGTTGTGTCACATTTAATCGCTTCTTTGTAAAGACGTAAAAAGAAAAGTCTGGGCAAATAAGCCTCAATAACGTCAAATCTGGAATTAATTCTCAAAGAGCCATATTTGGTATCGTTATTAGATAATTTTATGGAGAATAACATATTAAGCGCCTCAATCTGAGAGTAGCCGTTAAGAGAGTACTTTTATGAAATATACCATATAACCTGTAAATGCTAACCAATAAAAACTTTAAATCACAAATAACTGCTTTTTGATGCATTCTGAATGCCTGCGCTTCGTTTTCAATTCTAAATGAAATCAGGCCATCCAACTGCAGAACCTCATGGTTAATACCATTTTGATCAAGTTTGAAGATCTGCGTTCAGAACTTGCAGCTGCCACTGGTAAGATGCCAAAGACGCAATCTCTGGATAAATGACATAGATTCTACATAGATTCTGTTTTAATACAATTTAACTTTTATTTAATAATGTCTAAGACATATCCTTTTCTTATCGTTTAGTTTGTCAAGATAATATAAAATAAGTATGGTATCTCATTTCTTTTGTGGTCTGAGCTAACACACATTCTGACAAGTTGACTAATAATAATAATGTTTCAACAGTTCAAGGGGTATAATATGTGTACCATAGAAATAAAAAATCGATTTCGCACTCCTTCTCTAGAACAAATATTAGCCATTCAATTCATATAATAATTAAATGGCAATAAACAAGTAATTATTTCGTTTATAGAATTCATTTCCTTTCCTCAAACTGGTATAAAAGTCTCTAAAATAATATCAAGCTCACAGCAAGAAACAGCATCAAAAATAATCAACAACAAAAACAATTAAAACTATTCATGGCCGTATATTTTGTTGAATTGTGAGCCTTAGCATTTTCAAATCGAGAAAGGTGTTAGGACTGCAATATCACAAAATTACGTTTAGACATGTACTAAAATGTAATTATTTGAATTTTAAAATCTTTTAATTAATCATTTAAATGTTGCAGAAATTCAATAATAGTCATATTTCTACGTTATCAAAACTCTCTTATGCTAAGAATAAATTATCAAATTTATATATAAAATCATATACTACCTTTAAAAAATCAGTAATATAATAATAATATTGTAAGAAAATGAAAATGAAAATCAAGTATTTTTTATTTCGAATTCACCATATTGACACAATTAGATATTATTATAGTCAAAAAGTTTCATGATTGAAATATAGTTTTGCAAATTTGACTTATTTAAAATTATTAAAGTATTTAGCAAGATTTTGAAGGTCGCACACATGGTAAGCTCGTCCGAATGAGTAATAGAATAGCAAGAGATAAATTATTAACAATAAAATAACAATAATTGTAAGTGGCCACAAGAAAAACGCAGACTTGAATAATTACCTCAAATAATAAAAATTAAAATATTCTAATAAAATTGTAATAAAATTCGCCTAAAAACAAAAATCTATTTCTATATGATATATCTACAAATTATTCAATCTAAAAGTTGGTATTATATTGTAATCTTTGTTAATTAAGTTAATGATCAATAATCAATTAATTTTAAAGTCGTTAAATCATAAGAAACATTTGAAGACGATAATAGATTTAGTGAGGTGATCATAACGTGTTATTTTAGTATATGCTATCAGTAAGAATACATTTTACTTCCATATAACAATAAATGTTGTAAAACTATGACGACTTCAAGGATACGATGTAACCATTGCAAAGGAAAGGGTAACTTTAGTGAACTATTTGAATGCTTGACCTGTCTGGATTGGTATCATCCCGGCTGTGTTGGAGTAACACCTTCGGATGCGTTTCACTGCAAAAGCTGTGTCATTGGAAAGGACGGTTTCGACTGGTCTGGTTGTCATCTGCGCTTATCATGTGCGCTTGACAAGGGCCTCCAACCGTTTCGCGAAGTAGCCACAGGAGAAGAAAAGTTAATTCAACTGTACTGTTTCGATATCGCCCGACAACACTACTTTCTAACGGATAAGTTGAAAGAATTGGGCACTCATGACTATTCACAGCATTTGTTGTCCCAGTCGGCGGATATAAATGAGAATATAAAAGCATTGTCTACCACACCAAATGGAAATGGATTGTTCAACGCTGTCAGTCTTTGGCTGGTTGGATCTGAGAGAATGGCCCAAGAGTTAAGAATCAGATGTCTAGCGGAAATCGGGGCTAACTATGACTATTACAATAACTTAATGAAGCAATTAAGACAAATGGAAACTTATCCAATTTATTTTTCGCCTGAGGAAAACATACTGGACCCTATATGCCCGTTAGTTCGTGTCAGTAGTTCCAATTCGCATTCGGGATTATTAGAGTGTTTCGCAGTTTCTTCGGTTGTCTTTAAGAAGATTTGCGTCGTGTGGCCTCCAGGAATTCCATTTTTGCCGCTTCAACGGCCCAACATGCTCATCTACCCTAGAATATGTCCACGTAACTGTAAAGATGCAGACCTAATTAATCTTCTCTGGACTAGAAAAGAAGATCCCGGTTCTGAATTGTATTTTTGGGAGTCGGATCACTTCGTTCTATTATTAAACTTATCAGAAGAAAATACAAAGCCACATTGTAGTACGTTTTTCTATTAAATTTAATAGACTTAAATAAATGGTTGCTTTCAATTTAATATGTTTTTGAGTATTTTTTTTCAATCTATAGGACCGACAGAACATCAAACAAAGCATTAAAAAACGATTTTGAGGACCTCATCTTGCTTCATTTTATTTATATTTTATTTTATTATAATTAATTTATTTTGGTTTTACCGGTTAATTTTTTTAGAGAGACTTTTTATTTTACTTTTATTATATTTTTCCTATATATTTTAATTTTAATATAAAACATAATTCTATTTAATATTTTTAATTGTATACAAGATAGTTTATGAGATTACAAGATAGTTTAGGAAATTACAAGATAATTTAAATGATTACAAGGTAGTTTATGAGATTACAAGATAGTTTAGGAAATTACAAGATAATTTAAATGATTACAAGATAGTTTATGAGATTACA
>JAUZNC010040780.1:4687-17682 GCA_034780395.1 Vannuccia rotundouncinata | reverse complement strand
CTCAAACCCCTCCAAATCAATCTGCTCCTTCACCAACAACATCTCCACCTCAAACCCCTCCAAATCAATCTGCACCTCCACCAACAAGATCTCCACCTCAAACCCCTCCAAATCAATCTGCACCTCCACCAACAAGATCTCCACCTCAAACCCCTCCAAACCAATCTGCTCCTTCACCAACAACATCTCCACCTCAAACCCCTCCAAATCAATCTGCTCCTTCACCAACAACATCTCCACCTCAAACCCCTCCAAATCAATCTGCACCTTCACCAACAAGTTCTGCTTAATTTGTGCAGGAACCTAATACAGCACCAGCTGAACACGAGATAATAAAAAATGAAGGAGATTGTTGTCAAGTTTACATATTTCTAAAAGCAACTGGTGGATATGGAAATAAATAAGTGCTAAATTTAAAATTACAATTAAATACATTATTATACTTTTTGAATAAATGTCTCAATCATTCCCACTATGATGGAACATTTTCCACAGATGAGGTTTTACTTTTAATTTCACATATACTGCCCTCTCCCAAATATTTGGGTTTCATTTTAATTTGTTTTGTGTAACTCAACTATATAAAGGAGTTTATTCATCTCAGCAGGCACCTCATAGCAGGAAGGGCGGCTGCACCCAGTTTTTCTCGAATCAATCATGGGGCCCCCTTAAAATGCAAGAACAGTCTATTACAAGAAGGTTTCAGGGCCGCAAAAGTCAGATATGAAGCAACCAAGGAAAATGCCTGAATAAATGTAAATAGTGTAGGTGCGACCCTAGGCTAATCTTGAGGCCTCTTTAAAAATGAAACATTTACCTTTTAACTAAAAATGATAATAAAAAGTTTATATTTAGAAGAGGATGTTTTTTGCCCAAAAACTCTGTGCCTTGACAACTGCAAGAATGCAGGGCCCCTACAAAGTATTCAGGCTCCCCAGGGACAAAAATGCTGGGGCTGCCCCAGAACTTCATGAGCAAAGGAACCTTATGTATGGAGAAGTGGGAGCAGGCCTCTAGAATCTGATATAAGGCATGTATCGCAGGTGTTCATTCAATGATGAAAGAATTGAACTTTTAATTTGTGTGGGAAGAATTGGTAGAATGGGTAATTATAGTTGATAAATAATGGCTAATTAAACACCTATTTTTGCATTATTTTCTGTACATGGACAAAAATATGGCTTTTATATAATATGAGAAGTGTGAAAATGACATAAATTTGACATAAAACTTTATTTTTAATTTACTTTCACATATGTAAACCTTATTTCATTTTTGGAATTTTTCGTGAGGAATTCTTCAACTGTATGTATGGTTGTCATCAGATTAGTTCAGCATATCGGGGTGGCCACTATTTTTAGTCAATAAAATTCGAGTGCATATATGCATATCCTTGAAAAAATGTAACCTAAAACACTAAAAATTCTGCAAATATGACTCAGATTGAAATATACATGTAGAAATTTTATATAAAACTGTTTTTTTTTCACTGACTTCCCTGACCAGTGGCCCCCCTTTCTATTATTTATATATGATTACAACCTGTTATTTAGGGCAGCATGAATAATTTGTAACAATTGAACTATTTTAAAAGAAAACCAAAAATCTTTTCTATCTAATTAAACTCTCATTATAGTTACTTTATCTTGGCAAAGCTTACAGTTTTGTATGTAACAATCAGGTGTTTACATGTAGATTTTATGTAAGGTAACAATTTTGTAACTATAATCATTGTACTATTAGATTGTGATTACTTAGAATATTCTAGAACATCTGCACTTAACAATTTAAGTAAATACTATTAAACCTGATGTGGATCTCTCAATTGGATATTGATATTTACAAGATGAACCACCCATTTTTGACTTGACAACTTTACATGTCAAGGCATAAATGAGTCAACTCATAAATGGGTTAGTCATATCAAAAACAAGTCAACTCATAAACGTCTATATGTCTTATACAAATTTTGTATAATTAGCAGAATCAATATTTTTTTTATTAATATTTCAATCATTTTTAAACAATATAAAAATTTTAATAAAACTTATTCCAATCATTTTTAAACAATGTAAAAATTAAAATTATAGGTAAGCATTTGAATATTAATAAGAGTTTTAAAAAAATTGTTGCTTTTTAAAATATCAATGTTATTAAATCAGATAAATCAATAATCATGGAAGTTAGGCCTGAATATGTGAAATTTACAAAGAAATGGTTCTCCTGACTTTTACCAAATTCTTCCAACTTTAATTTGTGCAAAAGAATGATCTTCCAAATTTTTGAAGTAAGTATAGAAGATGTGATATTTATACCCTGTATAGGAATTGATGGTATGATTTTTTCTATATGTATTCTGTAACTAAATACATTTACAACTTGACTCTAATTCACATGTAATTAACCTATATTTAGTATTTAAATGATTCTGTTTCGTAAGAAAATATCAAACACCAAATAACATCTGCTTTAATACCCAGACTCTATCAAGATTGGATAAATATATATTTTATTAAGACAAAATAATAACACTTGTTTTTCTATCTACCTTAAATCCAACAGATAACCCTTATATTTAATGTAAAAACTTAAGGTTTCCTACACTCTTAAATTTACCTAACAACTGTGTATTTAAGGAAAATCCTTAATCTTCAATCATCTCTAAAAACTTATTTTTTTAAAATTATCCACCTAGAATCAGTTATCACACAAATATTTATAATATCTAAGATATCTTTATTAAACACCAATTTATTTATTTCAAAAAATAAACATATTTGCAAATTTTATAATTATAAAATACAGAATAAAAGAATCAAAAGAACCATAAAAGAACTAATAACTAATTGAAACAGGTTTTTTTTAAATAAAATATGGCAACTACTTAATTCTTTTTGAAAGAAATACAAATTTAGGAAAATTCATTGTCAGAGATTTGTTAGGAAGGGTTTATCAAACTATTAAATGTGAGAGAACATCATGGCTTATAAAACCAGATAATTATATAAAATAACAATAAATTATGGTAATAATAAAATAAACAAATGTTATGTAGTTACAAAATGATAAATTGGTGAGAACATGATTTTAAATTTAAATGAAGTTTCTTTCTTTATACTATTTACAATTCTAAAACAAAGTGTCCCAATATTCTCCTACCTTTTATAATATTATCCATGCTAATTCTATTACTTCTAAAAAAACTCAGATTCAATAAAATTAATAGAATTGGGAACAGGGCCAAAAGCAGAACAAGGGGTCTTGGGAATGGTGCCTGGCTGGTGCTGAGAGGTGTGGGGGTTGCTTGGTAATCTGAAAATAGCAAGAGAGAAATGAGTTTTTTTATGGTTGATATTTTTAACATTTAGTTAAGGAAATGAACAATACATTAAATTAGTACCATTGCCTATCTTTTAACTTCAGGTTTGAAGCCAATGGTATGTTGGTGGCAAACCTTTTGGAGAATAAGTAAATGAAATTTTGTATGACTAGGCTGTTTAACAAAGACCAATAGTTGCAGTAAAAAAATTGTTCTTTGTAGTAAATATGATTTATAGTTTGGTTGTAATAAATGCTGTAAAAAGGCTTTGTGTTTTGGAAGCAAATTTGGATAAATAAAGTCAGGGATAGGGATGTATATTTGATTAAAAAAGTGGGCTGCTTTCTAATTATTATTCTTATTGGATGAGGCAATATAGTTTGTAATAAGAACCTTTGTTAAAATTTAGGATGTATTCCCTCTGGTGAATCATGACTATATTTGGGTCATGCAATATGATAAGAATAATTTTTAATGAGTTTCTATAATGCTAAAAATTGGTTAGACAAACAACAATGTAGAATATTGAAAAACTAAACCATAATGGTTGTGCTTTTAATTCCAAAGTTTTGGTAAAATTTTGAATTTAAAAGACAGAACAGAGGATAATTTAAACATACC
Organism: Vannuccia rotundouncinata; assembly: GCA_034780395.1. Classification (NCBI taxonomy): domain Eukaryota; kingdom Metazoa; phylum Platyhelminthes; order Proseriata; family Coelogynoporidae; genus Vannuccia; species Vannuccia rotundouncinata. Next base: position 13,742 of record JAUZNC010040780.1, on the reverse strand, counting down.
CATTACCATCATCCCCAATGTGCCAGAACCAGTCTCAGTTCCTTTTGTCCTCATTCTTGTTCCTGTGTGTCTGCTTCTTTGAGTCTGTTCCACAAGTTTTCTTTTTTGAGTTGTTCTAGTTGCATTGGAGAGACTAGAAGTTTATAATTAAGAAGAGTTAAGAGAGGAATAAGATATTTTGTTTTAAAATTGTAAAAAATTCGTATAAAGAAAGAAACTTTATCTTAATGAAAAATCGCATTCTCACTAGTATATCATTTTGTAACTACATAATGTTTAATCATTTTAATATTATCAAAATATTGTCTGGTTTTATATGGTGTATTGTCAATAGTTCAATCCTTTCCTAATAAATCTCTCAAAATATGTTTTCCTAAATTTGTATTTCTTTTAAAAAACAAATTGTTTGAATTAGATATTTTTTAGAAAAATGGTTATTTTATTCTGTACTTTATCAATATAAATTTGCAAATGTTTATTTTGAAATAAGTAAATTGGTGTTTAAAAATGATATTAGATATTATAAATATTTATGTAAAATCTAAGTCTAGTTGGCATTAAAATAAGTTTTTAAGATAATCCATATTTTTATTTAGAACATTTAAGATTTAGGATTTTCCATAAATACAGTTTTTAAGTAAATTTTAGTGTAGGAAACCTGAATTTTTAGATATACCATATGTCATTCAGGAATAATTCTACTTTTTGTGCATATACTATTCAGCCTTATAGAGGTTAGGCAAAGAAATATTATATAGGTGGTTATGAAAGATATTGATAATAATTATTGTTCCTGTTTGAATGCCTTTGAAGAAATAAGCCTACACTATAAAGACAGAATTATATTATATTATGTAATTCTCTTGATGTCCATAAATGGTCTGACTGTTTATGGACATTTCAATTTATACAATCTACATTGTATTCATTTATGTCTTATATGATCTACAATGAATGTCCATGATCCATTGGAAGAGTTTTTAGCTGTTGACAACAATTTATTGATGCTAAAAAATTGTAATTTATTAGAGATTATACCTTTGTTTATTATATAATAAAAAATAGTGTAATATGTTATTATTTACATTACAAAAAATATAAAATTTATGCAAAGAAAAATCATCAATCAGTTTTCAACAAAAAAAGGAATGTTCAATGATTTGTAGTTTACAATATAATGATTGGACGGTTTGTGGAGGACATGTCCACAATTGGTCAGCATTGCCCGACCATTTGTGGACATTATATAATTTAAATGATTTCAATGTTTACAACTGATCATGTCCACAATCAGTCGGGTCTACAAACTGTTGCCAATATATACATGGTCAAAATATATACACAGCTGCTTTTGTTATCTGCTATTATGAATATTATTATATACCATCTCTTGTTGTATTATCATATCACTGTGCTAAGAGTAGCTGTACAGAAATGCCTTCCCTAATATATTTCCAATAAATATGTTGATACTTGGTAAGCATGATAATTGTTATACTGAATATGATCTTATTATTAAAGATGCACCCTTGATGTACAGCACACATTCTTGTTATGAATTCCTTACTTTTAGATTATATAAGCAGACATCATGTATGCCTAAAGTTATTCCCAATTATCTGAAGCCCCGATTGTACAAAATTCGCACTTAAAAGTTGAATCAAGTTACCTGAACTGATTAACTTAATAAATATACCTTCAGCCATTATTTTTTAATCTTTTGCTCTTATTTTAAGATAGATTTAAAGGTTTAACGGGCAAAACGACCTAAAAATCACTTATATTACATAAAACAAGTTCAAACCTATGACAGTTTTTTATTTTTATCAGTTAAAACAAAAAGAATAATACGCTCTCTGATCATAGAAATATAATACTATAATAATATAATATAATATAATATAAATATAATATTATTTTTATTTCTATGCTGAGGATGAGGATATATATTCTGGATATTTCTATTTTGGTATAAACATGTGTAAACTCAGAGTATCGTCTAGGCGAATTTCAAAAAACAATAAAACATTTTTTGCAACGATCTAGGTTTTCGGAAAACCAGCCAGACGGATAAAAGATCAATTATGGCGAGAAAATTTTCTTGTGACGTGACGTCATTTTCGAACAGTCCCCTATATATGAGTTATATTTTGCTGAAAGAAAGAAATTAATACATGGGGCTGTTCAAAAATGATTCGTCACACTGATTAGGGGGAGGGGGCCCTGTTGATAAATCCGTAACAAAGCGTGATGGAGGGCTTGAGGGGTTTTCAAAATTGTGACGTCCCACAACATTCCTGAAAAAGCCGCATAGAGAAAGATAACTCTATTGTATTATCTTTACTCTATTTTTAAAGCATTTGTTTCGTTTAAATTAATCGAATTTACAGTTTATATGCATGGATTCACAAATAATACGAAATAATGACGGATTTTGACAGTCGTACTTAGACCTTTTAAAAGAATACTGCAATGCTTATCCTAATTTATAAAAATCAAAATGCCAAAGTGAGGTAATCGTATAATATGCATCCGCCAAAAATTTGCTAGCCTTTATTGTTGATTTAAAGCGTTTATATTGATATTTTTTTGTTTGGCCACCCATATTTCGCCTGGTCTCGAATGTTGAGCCACCTATAGCTCCAAAACCCCTCGCTACATTTTTACCGGACAATTAATATAATACTGCTGCGAGAAAGTGACTACATTTCCTATATGAATCCAATATATATTGGCCTTAAATAATTTACTTTTTTTTTAAATGATGTTCAATTGATTTGATTTTTCTATTATATATATTCGAATAAATTCGATTCGCTTTATTTAAAATCGTTTGAAACATAATAAAAACGTGTTTAATGCACAGAAATTACATATCTATACTTAAATTTCATTATATTTAAACTGTTTGCTTCAACTATACTTATACTTTCGACATATTTGTTATATATAATACCCTCCCTATTAATAAGTTTATAGCAACAGTACCGCAATTTTCAAAATACGTTTCTAAAATTAGAATTTTTAAAAAATATTTTGAGCATAGACAAAATAAGTTAACCATAGAACATACACTGAGTGAGACAGATATTTAGTTTTAAAGCTGGCAAAGGAGAAAATATAATATTTGGTTGGATAGCCACTAAAGTAAGATGTCTGAATATTTAATTGGTCAACTAACACTTGACAAAAACTTAATATATATTTTCAAATTTGTTATACTTTTAATTATATAGCATACACCAGATTATTTGGATAATATTTTTAAGTTGAGAGGGGGTCACATTTTTAAAATATATTTTAATATAATATATTGGACAAAACATTATGTTTTATACCATGACTTATATATATTGTAAATTGTGATCTGTAACCAGTTTGCAAATGGGACATACCAACAATATACAATTGAAATGATACAAACTGTTTTCAAACAGGACAGTTATGCATGTACCAATAACAAATTTCAAATTAAATTAGATTAAAATAATAATAACATATGACATCTATTTTGGAAATATTTATCTCAATTATTTATTAAAATATTAATTCCATTCACATATCAATAGCAATTTTATATCATTTTATTGTATATTTGTTATTGCAACTGTCAAAATTATAATAAAACATTTTTTAATTTAATTGGCATGGTTGATCCCAAATAATATAGCCACCTTATAATATAAATAATTTCTAATAACTAAATAAAAAAATACTTGTACCATATATTAACATTTTACTGACAATATTTTAAAGTTCAGATTTTCAAAAATATGTTATTTACATTTATATTCACTGAAAATTTCTAAATATTTATGAATTTGATAGTTTTAGGAATTCCAAATAATGCAGGGGCATAGCCAGCATAGGGCATGTAGACCACCCTTCCCTTTCCTTTAATACCTTCTTAATTTTGATATAGCTATAAAACACTTCTATTAAAGTATCAGCTTGATCAAATTAACTATTTTAAAATCATATTTCAAATGTATATTATATGCTTATTACCTACTTCTAGTCACTCTAACTTCATATAAAATCCACAATTCATTCAGAGCCCACCAGGGGCTGCACCCCCAGACACCCACCCATGCACCCCCCATCCCCCATTGCAAAATTCTGGCTACTCCCCAGTAATGGTAAACATCTTCACCTTTAAAGTCTAATTCAAAATTTATATACAATATGTGGGTGTTCACATGGGCAATAAATAATCTTTAATTTAGAAATTCAGTTAATGAATTTAATTTCATTGTTCTTTATATTTATTAAATGGGAATTTTATACAGGCACATTGGAATGTTTTGAGTTTTATATATTTATACTCAGGAAAGTAAATGTTTTTAATATTTTACTTATATTATCTCAAATTCGGTAATATTTATGAACATGAAATGTTGTACTTTCAATATTGGTAGGATGTGGGAGGTAGGGCTGAAACATATCCCCCCTGCAAAAAGGCAAGGGAGGCTCCATTTCCCCTGTCCCCACCCTGTTCCGATATGACTGTTATAAACTTTTGTTTTTATAAAAATGTAAATAAATTATATTAGTTTATTAAATGTAAAAAACAATATTTAATTACAGTTTTATTGTATATGTGCATATATAAATATATAAAGCATTCTCACTCATATTGTTCTATTATACATACCATACTATTAATAAAGCAATTTTTATTTTTAATTGTAAGTTTAAATAATAATCTTATATTCAAGAAGTTATAATATTTTGTTTGAATAATAGTTTTATATAATATACCTAAATATGAAACTTAGAACAAAATGAAAACACTGAAAAAAATAATTCTGAAATGAAATAGGATAAACAATAGAAATATAGAAAGTGAGTTTCATATAATGCATTTATTGACAACAATCCAATATAGTTGGATAACTGAATGAAATTGATTGAGGTTTTATATATTATTCATAAAAATGACTAATATAGTGTTTGTAGGAGTAAAGATTATTGATTATTGCATCAGAGGTATCATCTGTCTGTTACTGTATCTGAAGGTTGTGCAATTATGTTGGTTATGTATACAAGAATTACATATTATTTCACATAACAATATACAGGTAAAATAGAATAAATTAAAAAGAACTTTAAGAGAGTTTATATTAAAGAGTTTTATATTTTACATTATTATATTGTAGGTTTCTGTTTTGGGTTTATGTTTTTATGATGAACTTTTCAACACAATCCACCTATTATAATAATATTTTACTAAATTTATGTAGATTTTTACATAAAAAATATATAAATATAAATTCTCCCACACATTATGAACACTATATTTTATAAAATTAAAGTCAGAATTACACTATTCTGATCAAATGAGAGGAAATGTTAAATTAATTTTTAATAAATAATAAGTTATTAAACTATATTATTGTTATATTCTTCAAGTACAAAATATACAAAATCCATATGTCATAAGTATGACAATATATGAATGTGAAAAAGACATTGAATGCATGTGACAATTCCTTATATAGGAAAGGTGCATAAACTATCACCCAATCAGAGTCTACCAATACTAAAATTAGAATCATGTGCTACGTGTGAGTCAGCTTTTTTCTGTTGTAAATGTTGTGATGCCCATAAAGAAAAGGTTTAATTGTATTTAAAAATGTTTCTATATCCATATTGGAATAAATAGGCATCAAAAGAAACATAATTTTAATATATAAATATAAAAAATATTTTGTGATGATAATTTTTCAAGTTAATGATTCATTCTTTATTTGTATATCTCTAGTGACATCATATCATCGTGTTCTTTATCATATTAGTGTTCTATATTGATATCATTAATTTTAATTGATACTTTTTAGTTGAATGTATTCTTTCATTATTTATATTTAACAGAAACAATTTAATACTTTCATACTTTCATAATTTAATAATTGTATATTTTTAATACATTTATCAAATTGTACGACCTTCTATTGCAGAATTTCACAAAATGAATCGAAAAGCAAAACATGTAAGTTTAGTTTTAATGAAACAATATCATATGTTTCAAGTGTTGTACTATTTAAAACACAACTATATTCTGTTAATTGTTTCAAGTTGTCATTATGGTAAAACTATTCTGAGCTTTTGTATTAGAATATTTTTCATTTTAATTAATTTCTTATATTTAATTATAAAATATTGCTAATGTTTTTATTGGACCATAACATCCGAGAAGTTATATTTTTAATTTAAAGAATTCACTATTTTTATAAATATACAAAATGTAAAAATGAACTATTTCGATTATGTTACTTAATAAAAGATAATGATAGCCAATTATTTATTTATATCTAGAGTTGAGTACCCTTTTTTAACCTTAACCAATAATCGAAATATGAATCTATCAGGAACAAAGCGCGGTGGTAGCAGCAGCTCTTCAACAACATCTCTCGAAGAAGTTCATGGATGAGTCAGACTCATTGAATAACTTAATGAAACGAATGCACCCTAAACCAGCAAAAATTCAGGCGAAAGCCGTCGTGGATACTGGCTTGAGTAACATTGAGTTCCATAACTTTTTCTAATTTTAAACTAAGTTGATATGGAACAACCTTTTCCATACTACTTTTTCCTGTACCAATATTGGAGTAAACTAATTAATGTTTCGAACTCATTTCTAAGTGAATTATCCATCTGTTCTATTCGAACATTAGCTGGTTATCTTTTCAAATCAGTCACCTCACTTTCAGAACGCACCTCAACAACATCTGCTCCCAAACCAGCACGCAGAGAATATGTCCTCGACTCTCGTAAACCGCATCAACTCTCGCTGGCACAAAAGTTAGGACTGGTTGACTCCCCGCAAGGCCCCCTCAGTGAGGATGGCTGGAGAGGTGTGAAGTCGAAGTGTGTGGTTCGGGGTGACCCTGGCCATCCGTGTCCAGTCTGTCAGGAAGAATTCGGCCAGTCTCCGACAGTACTTCTGTCTTGCACGCACGTTTTCCATCGGGTAATGTTCATCTTCTTAAAGTCTTTAGACATTGGACAAGACAATTTTAATATTTATGTATGCAGTTTTCCTCAGACGAATAATTGCTTTGTAGGGAAATAATTATGCAAGGTTTATTCTATATTTTAAAAATTGAATTTCGTGAAACTTTTAAATGCGACGAAATAAGTGCAAAATAGATTTACTTATGATTTACAAATTGATTGCTTTTCAAGTGGTTCAGAGGTTTTACCAATGACTACTTCTGATAAATTTTAAAATAGATTAATATTCTAATTTTATTATAGATTCTTACATAATCCTGCATAATCTTTGAGTATATCTTTTCTGTCTTAACATTTTCCTTATTAATGATATTCCACCACACAAATATTCAATATCTTCTTCTTCAGGCTTGCTTGGAGGCATTCGAATCATTTTCCGGGAAGAAAACGTGCCCGTTGTGCCGTCGTGAACAGTATGAAAAGCGGATTATTTACGAGGGAGAGAAACATTTCCTCAGCAAATGCGCCACAATGTAAGTGTTGTCGTCACCGCATTCACCGTTACCATGACAACCAAATAATTGTGAATTTCTCTTCTCGTCAAGAATCCAGAGAAACTGGCGCGGCTATCGTGTCCGCAAATGGTACCTAAACCATCGATCCAGCCACCCTCCAAGCGACCCTCTGCTTCGACATCGCTGGTGTGAAGAACGAGTGACCAGGGTCACTGACCAGATGTTGTCAGCCATGAGGCTGGATGTAGACTCCTTCCTCAACGAGATTTCACAAGATGTCGCCCAGAGCCGGCAAGTTATGGTTAGCTGGGACACTCGGGTTCTCTCCAGCGATCAATGGTTCCACATCTTGTCACAACATCGAGCAAGACAGCCCGCCGAGTGCCCCATCTGTCTGTCTGATTGGCGGAAGGACAAAGCGAGGCTGCTCCTCTCCTGTTCCCATGTCTTCCACGCCGTCTGTCTCAACACTTTGGAATCTCTGAGCGTGGACTCGGCAGTAAGACTGTGTCCTGTTTGCAGAACGGGTTACTCCAAACTGAACATCACACACGACGACTGTTTTGATCACTGACGATCGCAGATCACTGTTGTCCTCTTTTAATTAAGATTTAACTGACTGTTGTTATTGTTCGTTAGATCATTTTGTAAAAGATCATTTAGGTCTGAATCATGCTTCCTCCCGTCCAGTGTAAAAAGTTGTCAAAGTTGTTTATAGCTGTTGGCGATATTGTAGTTTTGTAAATGTTCATTTTAATGATTTCATTTTGTGATAATAAAACCATTGAACAATGTCGACTTTATAAATAGAGTGAATTACTTTTTTATATTTAATTTTTTAATGCAACTTATTTATTGTTACTTCAAAAGTTAGGTTGGCTCAATAGTTTTATTTATTGGAAGATATTTTATTATATATAACTCATTTTAGTTCATTTAAGTTCTATTCATTCAATTCTATTTTATTTAAAATAATGTGGAACAGTTAAGAAAACGTTTTAATGTTAATTAATTATTTTATAGTTTACCGCTAAAACATATTTTTAGATGAATATTTCAAAAAATTAGATGATCTATATATTCAGGGAATTCTTTAAACATTATATTGTATTATAATATAGTGCCTGGTAAAACCATTTTATTAATTGAAGATCACGAAAGAATATCATGAGAAATATTTTGTAAGATTGAGTCACATTTGATGTTAATAAGATTGTTATCAATTTATTACTCAACATTTTGAAACTAGTATAATATTAAATCAAATATATGGAGTCTTCCTTTCTATTTTTATTTCTATTTTATTAATACATCAAAAATAATGACACTATTTTGTCACATTTCAGTATAGAATCCATGATGATAATTTCTTTAAATTATAAAGAAGTTAAATGTCACAATATATTTTCTTTCTAAACTGATATCTAATGTATTCTTAAAAATACTGTTATGTTCTTTAATTTTTACTCCAAATTACATCTATTAACCACATATTTTAAACAAAAGTTGTACATATGATCTCAATTTAGCTATTTTAAGAATTAGCTGATTGTGCAACCATTACTGAAAGTTATTTTATTATT
>JAUZNC010040769.1:0-17682 GCA_034780395.1 Vannuccia rotundouncinata | reverse complement strand
CAACGATGCAATAATCGCGTAAATCTATCAGATACAATCCTTACACCCATCTTCACTAGTGACAAAAAAACTAAATCTTTTTATTTAGTATAACTAAATATAATTTATGAAAGTTGTTTTAATTGTTTAAAATTTGACTAAATAGCCTTTTAAATAATAAAAAATATATAAGTAGAGATTAAGAAAGTTTTTAATAGATGTATCAATTAACAAACCAGTTTTTGACAACTTAGGTAAATTGAAAATTATGTAAAAGGATAAAATGTCTAAATTAAAAGAAATATATAAATCTATATGGCGCGGGATAAGAATATGTAACATAGTAAAAAGGTATGATGTAAGTCCAAAAGCAAGTAAACTAATAATATATAAAACTGATATGTAAAAGTTAGTCAAAAAATAATAAAAGAGGCACTATTGTCAACATTAATAGAATATATGACGTAAAAATGATATTAAATACCTAAAATAAAGTTGAACAAAACATTAAATAGTAGTGAGTAGTACACAGATCAAGACATTAGTCAGTTAAGATAAGAATGAAAAGTTAGAAAATCATGGGTACATTCGGCAAGAGTTGGCGCATGCTTCTAAACATTCTTCTATTTCTTCTTTCGAGAAATTCCTTCATCCAGGTCCTTCATGATTCTCAGACACACCTCATCCTTCCAAGGTTTGGAAACACACTGCACAGCCAATGGCAAACCAACACTTCCCTCTTGCCAGTCGGCCACCCAACCAGAGAGACAGTCGTTAGCCGGCTCCTGCTTGAGGGATGACATGTCAGCCTGAGTGACGTGAGACACTGGAACAGAGCCCGCGGGAAAGTTGACCATGTTGAAGAGCGCTGTGTAAAGGAGAGAGCTGGTGAGAGAGTCCCCGCTAACGCCTAATGGGAGAGCTGGGAATGGAGTGACTGGGCAGATGAGACCATCCAATTGGTCGGTTTTCATTTGTTGGAGAAAGAGTATTCTTCAAGGAAAGGTGCATCGGGAACCAATCAATAATTCTCTTCTAAGAGAACTTAATTAAAGAGGAATTTAACCCACCGATATTCTTCAATCTCTTCCAAAAGTTTCCAAACTTGACCCATTCCAGATTTGGTATGAGTTAGATGATGATTTTGGGAGAGCATGGGACTCCACGCGGAAACAATTAAACTTTTTAGGTAGGAGATGAATCTGGGCAATTTTGTGAGGGCCAGAACTGGCTTACTGCGTTCGTCCACAGTTTCTCCTGAAAATTGAGGTGATTATAATTGTTACGGAATTGATGCGTACCAGAAAAGGAGGAGTTCTACCTGAGAGGAGTTGACGAAAATACTCGCCACCATCGGACGTCATCAGACTCCACCAAAGTTGGTTAGCCTTGGCGGCTTGAGGAACTTCAAACGGGACAACTTCGTGACCCATTTCGATGAGGGCAGCAGACGCTTCATTAACGGCCCGTTTCACCGCGGGAATCGGTTCCAAACACGACTCCAGACTTGTGAACATCCCGATACGCAATTTCTACAAGAAAAGGGGACGATGTTTCTGAGGAGAGAGACAGGGGGATATAGGTTCAATAAGCGCACTTACTTTCGACTTGAAATGTTCTTCGTTAAATGGAAGTGGAGGCACGCTGGCATCCAATTTGAACATTTGTGATGTGAGCAGCGAGCGCATCGTGAGAACCAGGGTGTCCACATCTCGAGCCAACGGTCCAACAGACGGTTTGGAAAATCCCAAACCTCCGTTGAGGTGTGATTTGGTCTCAAAGCTCAGCCTGTTGGCGGTCGGTTTGAAGCCATAGACACCACAGAAAGCGGCAGGGATGCGAATTCCTCCCTGACAATCGACATTGAAGGTGAGAGCACACGCGGATTTGGCCAAGAGAACGGCATCACCTCCAGCAGAGCCCCCACAGCTGCGAGCCTTGTCCAGGGGGTTCACAGTCTCCCCGTACAGAGCGTTGGAGGTTTCCATGGATACCATAGCCTGCACGGGGTTGGTGAAGAGCAGGGGAACAGCGCCCTGCTCCTTCAGGACCTGCACCAAAACAGAATCCTCTTCGCTAGGTTGGAAACAGTTCTTGAGTAAGCCAAGGGTCGAATCGTAACCGCGAACACAGATCATGTCACTTAAGCCCACGGGAATGCCATGCAGCGGTCCGCGTTGGTCCTTTGCTGTGTAGTCTAAGAAGATGGCTGTGACGTCAGCGTCGTAAATGGGTTCAGCCATGCTGACGGTTTCTTGGTCAATTTCCAAGGCTCTCATCTGAAAGGCTTCAATCACGTCCACTGTCTAAATGAAATCAGCACAAATTACGAGTTGAACTCCTGAAACATTAGAATTAAAGTGTAATCTCGAACCTTCAGTTCGCCAGAAGCAAGTTTGGCCTGAATTTCAGCGACCGATAGCATGGGAATGACGTGCGCAGCTTCAAGTGGGTTTTTCATGCCAACCAATTTCTGCAATAATTGCAACTTCTTTGTGTCCACTTCAGCCACCTTCTTCGCTACTTTCTTGTTACGTCTATATCTTTGGTAGAACATGAGGGCAACTTTACCAGCGCACAAAGTAGAAAGTGTTCCAACTGCCACTATATAGACTGTCGGATGATCATCGCGAAACTTGTCCAGATTTAACGATTCCATGTCTAGAAACAAATTTAATGTGAAATATGTCAATTTTGTTGATGTAATGTTGAACACTCTATCACATTATACATTTTAACATAATAAATTTACAATTTCTAGATATGTTTGTATTTTTGGGTCACGGCATACAACAATATGAAATAGAATAAAATAAAACTTTCAATAACTGAAAAAGCATGAAATGAAGCATACATAATTCAACTTCTACAATCACAAGAAACTTCTTGAATTATCAATTATTTGCATTTTCAGCATGTGTTCATTAATCATTCATTGGAAGTCCATTAAAATGTCTACCCACCATGTAACTGCCGAAATAATAATATTTCATCTTATTTAGTAAAATCTTTAACTTAAGAAAAAATCAACATTTTTTAATTTGACTTTGAAATAAAAAGAATTTATATAATGTTAATGCCCTAAAATTTAAAAAAATCATACTAGTATATTTCCATTTTATAATAAACAGAGAATACCACTTTTTTTGATGCAACATATAAATAAAAACGTAATAATTCTTGGCATAGAAAATGTCCTGGAATCCGATGATTGGGAATCAATATGTAAATCTATTGTTCCTACCACTGTATTGTACAACATTATAAAAAGAATCTTCAGCATAATAAAGTATGCATCCAAAAATGCACAAATGCTTTAAAGATTAATTTAAAATTTTTACAATAATTTTTTTACATTTTTTCTATAATGAACATTAGTTTTGCATTATAAAGTAAAAAATTCATGAGCTATGTATTCAGACCAGTTACAATAAAAATAAAACCTTTAACTATGTAGAATTTTTAGTCAAACTTGTATAACTGATAGGAATTAACTTTCAGAAATTAGAAAAATATTAAAGTAGTACCATAAAATGCAGATATGTATGGTCTATATGTTTGTCTATTGAACATGTTCAATAAAAAGTGTCATTTTACCATAAATCTCACCACATATTAAGAAGCCCATCCAGATAGTGTATGAAATGTTGCATGTTTAAGAAGAAATCCCAAAGATACACCCATGTTAATACTAAATAAAATTATTTCTTCATTAATATAATCTCATACATAATATTAAATTCATTTGCTTCAGCATGGGACACCTTTTACATAGTATGTAAGTGGATAAGTACAAAAGTTTGTAATGAGCCAATCACAGATATTTATTTGTTATTGACCAAAGAACTGTTAGATAGGTACTTAAATATGTATCACTTTTATACAGCTAGAGAACCCCCAATCAGAAATAAATTATAATTCTGCTGACTATCAAGTAGGTAAATATGAGAGTGTTTATAAGTTATGAAAAAGGAATCTCAGTGGGAATAATACAACAGATAGTTGTGATGGTAATAAACCATTGGGACAAAAAAGTTGTTAAAAAGAAGAGTTGTACCAAAAGTTATTAAACTATGAAGTAGTATGAGATATTTTTTTAAAAATAGTAGGTAAAAGTATGTACTATTAGAGAATATTTTGGGTTTGGAGAAAGATCATTAAAATGAATGAAGCCATCCAATTTAGTTGTAGTGTGGTGTGAATTGTTAGATTTTATTTTATGCTATAAAGTATACCTTTTGTAGCTTTGTGAGTTCATGATTCTAAAAGTTAAATGTCTTGGGATTTTATTGGGGTACAAGGAAATTACATGTAAGGATAATACTATTGCTGTGGTAGATGAGGAAGGTATTATCAAGGAAAACATTCTGAAAGAGAAATCAACGAAAAAAAATTAAATGATAAAAGCAATTTTATATAAATATTTGGATGTATATAAGTAATAACAATTATAATATTGTGAATATAATGAATAAGATAATCTCTTACATGGGATAGGTCATACTATATATTAGAAACAAAATATAAATATAGAACTTAATTTTTCTGAAAAGTCAGGGTTTTTTTGGTTTTGAAAAAATTTCCTTTGAAAAATTAAAAAAAAAAATCAGGTAAATAAGACCTGAAGTGTGAAGAATGGAAGAAGTTTTTCAAAGGACTAACATGACTATTAAACATCCTGATGATTAAAGATACTGAGGAATTCAATATGAAAGATTGGGGAACAGATCTCAATGCAGATAATGAGCACATATCAGAAATATCGTTCTTGAGTAGCCATCCTGATTCCTCATTATGAGGAATTACTCCTTATCACCCCAATAGTTTATCATCAAAATGAAACATTTTGCATATCAGTAAGAATATATAATTTGTCATAGCTGCCTTGTATAATTCATCCCCTTACTGGTCTAATGAAACCCCCTCTCACCATGACACTTTTTATGATAGGATGTGTCATGACAGTATACATATTAATCAATAAAAATTATATTTTACATCCAAATTATTACTGATTATATATAATATATACCTCCACTATATAAATCATTATTTTACTGATATATAGGATTATGTTCAGTGTGTATTAACCCAGACTGAGATACAATAAGTTGTCCCCAAATATCTCAGTCATTGCATAATCAATTTATAACACTTCCTTATATTCAACCTTATTTTAGCTGATAAATAGGAAAGAAAGAGCACAGGAAAGAAATAGTTAACTAATAGAGAGTTGAAATAATATTGCCTGATATATAATATTTACAATATTGATATTGTGCCAATAGATTTTTATTTTATCATAGTTTATGACTGCTATAAGTGTTATTATGATAAAAATAGGTGACATTCATTAAACCGCCTGTATCAATAAGTGATTTTTTTTTAATTTTGTTGATTAAATAGGTACCTATATTTCTTCTCCATATTTTGAAAATCTGCACTATTTGCAAATGGTCCTTGTGCAGTTTGCAAATTAAAAGATTGTACATTCTGAAAATACACAATGCTGTTATATTTTTTGATATTTTCCTTATTTAAAGAACTATTTACAATTTATTTAGATTTTACTATATATATATTTTAATGATTTAAAAAACGTTTATGCAGTTTGCAACATTTACTAATTTTTAAGCTTGTGCAGTTTGTAAATGATTCTTTAAAATCAGTAAAATGTGGTAAAATTTCAATAAATAATACATGGTGACATATATCTTAGACAATCATTTTTTTTTAAATTAGGAAAAACTCACCAATTAATTAATATTTTTAGTACTACTAGTAGACAATAGTTATATAGCCCCATCTATATATATTTTAATTATTCCATATATCAATGAATAGTTGATTGTTATTTGGCTAATTTCATATTAGTAACCTCTTTGGACTATGTTTATGCATGATTAAGTACTTGCTCCCCAAAAATATATCCCACTAAACCAATACCAGCCACATATAGTAAGGCAAGAAACCAAGCCTCTAATAGTTTTGAGGTTTTACAAGCTAGATTGCATCTAAAATCATCATTTGTTTAAAATGTTAAAAAGATTATTTGAAAAATACTGTTAGGTACATTTTACTAATCTGATCTAATTATTAATATGTGCTGTGCAAATTCCCGATTTACATATTATTTTTGTGAATTTGACTGCTTTATGTTGAATTAAATAATAATTTTATTACAAATATTTTATTATATAAATTTATTGAATTTGTTTTATTAAATAATTTACGCATCACTGTTGTAAATTCAACTGCTTAATATTAAATTAAAAAATAATAATTCTATTAAAAATATTTAAAAAATTATATTATTGTTTTAGTATTAAATATTTTATTATATTAAAGTGCTTGCATGTAATTAAGATTTTTAAATAGATTTTTTTTTAATAAATTGGTAATTTGTGCAGCACATAATAGTAATTAGAGCAGATTGGTAAAATGCATCCAACAATACCACTATTTGTAAAAAAAATGCAGTGGTGAAAAAACAATGGAAAGACAGCAATATATTTGTTTTATATTTTATTTTTTGAAAATAAATGAGAAATTTTTAAAATGCAGGACAATGTCAAAAAAATATTGAATATTTTGATTTTGATTTTTATGGTATATTTTTTACTGACCATGTGTTGGGCACAGTTCACCATCTGTGCAAATTACCAATTTATATATTTCTTTTGTAAATTAGACTGCTTTATGTTCAATTAAAAAATAATAATTCTACTATAAATAATAACTAATATGTATATACAGTGAAACCCTGTTTATGGCCACCCCTCTTAAGCGGCCACCTCATTTAACAGTCACACATAAAATGTCCCTGCCGAATTCCTATCTAAATACATTGAATCCAACCCCTCTTAAGCAGCCACCCCATTTAATGGCCAGCAGCCAAAAATATTCTGACCCTCAAATTAAAATAACTCATTAAACAGGCAGTTTTACATTTATGAATGTTATTTTAAAATATTACAGGCATACATAGATTTAAAAATTAATTTACATAGATACAATATTAAAATAATATAGAAAACACATTGTTGCGTACACACTTTGTCAATGTAAATTTTGATGTTTGGCACCAAGTTTTGTCTCAATCCAGTTAATTGAGAATGTGTATTCTGCAGAAAATATATACAATATTGGAATTTCAATCCCCAGCCCAGCATCTCTATTGATAGGTTTATCAATCACAATCCCCTTTCCATTATTAGTTCCTTTCTTCAAAAACTGATAAACCCATTTACAAAAGTAGAGTGGAACATGGCTGATGACAATATCATTTGAAGTATGCAGAGACACACGTTCTGGATATTCACTAATTGCATCTTGAGTTAATGTAAACGTATTGCCAACCACAGCTGTATAATTTGTTGAGTAAGCATGATATCCATGACTATAGGACTGATATTGAAACACTTGGGTCATCATTTTGTTAACATCTTTATTGACACTGATGATAGATTATAAATTTAGAATTTTAACTATATATTTATCTAGAGTAAGGAAAAACAAACCCTAACTTTCATATCTAAATTCATATCTATGGCAGCTTTGCTAAAATGAATTTCTATTGATTTTTTTTAAATACAATCTGCTTAATTCATATCTATGGCAGCTTCACTAAAATGAATTTATATTGATTTTTATTTAATACAATCTGCTCTATGATTTAAACCAAAGATTTTCTATAATAATTTCTTATAAGCACTTATTTACTGCTGTTCAATTATTGATTAAAAAACTGTCCAAATTTTATCTTTAAAAACATGACACCACCAGCAAATGTTTTGTGTAAAGTTTCAAGTATTCAAGAAAAATACAGTGTGCTTACCTTTCATATTGCTAACCCTTCTATTTTGACAAGAAAATTAGCACACAAGTTTGAATGTGGTAAAACACAAATACAATTTCTTTTGAAAAACAAAATTGAATTAATTAAAGAGTATGAATCAAATACTGCTGCTGAGCGAAAACAATCAATGAATCTCAATTCACTTGACGACCACGTGTACAACTGGTTTACTGCTATCCCTGTGAATAACGTACTCGTTTCTGGTCCACTTTTACAAGAAAAGGCACTTGCTGTAGCTACTGAGATTGGATTAACTGACTTCAAAGCATCAAATAGATGGTTAAATTGATGGAAACAACTGCATAATATCAAGGACTTTTGTGTGAGTGGAGAATCTGCAGATGTAAGTCTTGTTACTATTGAATCGTGGAAGGAAATTCTTTGGGAATTAGTCAAGGATTTTGATCTCAGAAATATTATCAATTTAAACAAAACTGGGTTGTTTTATAAATCTTTGCCAAATAAAACCCTTTCAGAAAAAGGTAAAGAAACCAAAGGTGGCAAGATGTGCAAAATTCGAATTACTCTGGCTCTATTTTGCAATACAACGGGAGAAAAGGAGGACCCTATTATTATTGGTAAGAGTGCCAATCCTCATTGTTTTAAGGGGTTAAAACGAACTGATAAAATTAATGGTGTGCATTATTTCCATGACAAAAAATCATGGATGCAAATTCCTATTATGAAGAGTATTCTCAATGAATTCAATAACAAAAATGCAACAACAAAATCGGCATGTATTATTGTTGTTAGATAATGCTCCAGTTCATCCACCAGAACTGAAAAATATGTATTCAAACATCAAGATTGTATTTCTTTTGAAAAATACAACATCAAAACTTCAGCCTCTAGATGCCAGGATTATTAAAAATGTCAAAGTACATTATCAAAAGTTGCTGTTGCACCACATTATTGCTCATATTGACGAGAACCTTTCAGGTACAGAAGTAGTGAATTCAACCAATGTTTTGACTGCCATTTATTGGGTTAAACAAGCCTGGCAAAACGTCTCTGTCACATGTATGTCTAACTGTTTCAAAAAATGTGGCATTGATGAGCTAATGAGGGAAACCTTAGACAATGATGATCCATTTGATGATATGCATAAATTGGATAATATGCAAGTCTTATTGGATCAACTTCAACTTGAAAATCCAATAACAGCAGCTGAATTCATCAATATTGACAGCCAGATATTTGTCTGCATGGCAGCAGAAGCCAATTTTATGATTATGTCAGTTGATTTCAGTAATGAAGATGATGACAAGGAAGATGACGAAATTCATAACATTGAGGTAGAAATAACTTCTTGATAACATCTTACTCCGCTGCTTTAAATAGTGCACAAGACATCTGGAATTTTTTGGTCCTACAGGGAAAGACAACATTAGCAGCAAAGAATTGAGAGGGCAAAAATCCTCAAACCCAAGACACAGCAAGCCACAATCAAAGCATACTTTTCCAGAAAATAAAAGACTAATTTGTAATTATGTATAATATCTATAAATTAATATTAATTTACTATTGTATATGTATTATATACAATACTGTAAATGTTATATAGTACTGTTAGAATGTTAGAATATTACCTTATCTTTTTCTTCATTATTGGACTTCTATTTTTTAAAACCTCTCTTAAGCAACCATCCCATTTAATGGCCAGAATATTTTTGTCCCTTGATGTTAGCCGTAAACGTGGTTTCACTGTATATATATATATATAATTTTTTTTGCTTGCTTGTATTGAATATGTTTTATTAAATAATTTACACATCACTGTTGCGAATTAGACTGCTTTATATTGAATTAAATAAAATAATTATATTAAAAATAATAAATAATTGTTTTTATTATTTTTGAATTAAACTTTTATTTTATTAAAGTTTTTGTATATAATTTAGATTTTTATATAAATTAGTTTAAAAATAATTCAAATAACTGAAATCAATTGGTAATTTGTGCAGCATATATTAGTAATAAGCACAGATTGGTAAAATGCACCCAACACATGAACATAATAAATAAATGTAATTATGTAATAAATAAATCATAAAAATTTAGTAAAATAATTCAAGATTTATAAAATGCTTTGCTTGCATAATTAGTAAATGGTCATAATCTTTAAAGTTGAAGACTGCATAAGGACTATTTGCAAATAGCATACAACATATAATAAATATAATAATACTGTTTGATACATATAACATTAAATATATACCATATAAGCCAGTAGATAATAAGCAGATAAAATTAATGTTTTTAAAAGAAAAATAAGAGAATATATTATATCTTACATACTTATGTTATTTTTTTGGTTAATAATGTCAAAGTAAGCATGAAAATTTTTTAATGGCAATTATTACCAAGATCTTTGGTATGCAGACCCTAATTTTATAAATAAACAGATAGGAAATGGCTTAAATTTTGAGTGTGCAATTGATAAACATAAAGATAAGAAAGGGGTGCAAACTAATAAAATTAACATTAATGAAAAGAAAAAATAGCAAAGTGGAGAGTGCATAAAATCTAGGGATGTGCAAATCTAGAGAAACAGTACAGAACAAAACACACTGTTCCATGTGGGTAATAAATGGCACTTCCATAGGTAATAAATAACTCACTTCAATAAAGTTGTGTTTTGTTTTTATTTCCTGCTTTTGGATATCTGTAAAATTATTAAAAGATATTTTAAAAGGAATAATTCATTCAATAGAAATACTAGTAAACATTTTTTGAATTTTAACTTTTTAGAAAATATTGCCAAATTATATTAATAGTTCAGTTGCTATGTTTTTAGATATGTTAGTTGAATTGTATATAGCATACCTATGGATGGTAGCCATATACATCCTAAAACTAGAGTAAAATTCACCAGTAAATATTTTTTAGAATAATTGCAATTTTAATGTAAAATACATAATGTTTTGATATTGAAAAAACAACAAATTATTTAATAACAGTATAATTTACCTGAAAAACTCTTTTTAGATTTCTCTATATCTTTTTTATGAAATCAAAATGTTCGTAAAATTAATGTAAACATTCTACTATACTTAATGTTTTCGTTAAAACATATAAACAAAATTTTATTGTAATTGTCCAATATTCTCCAATAATATATTGTTTTATATCATACAAAACTAAAATGCTTTTAAAACAAAAATAGTCATTTTATTAGATTTTAAAATATGTTTTATGCACACTCTAAACCCTAATGTAACATTCCTAATTTGTTTGGGAAATATTTAAGATTTCCAATCTCTTACATTATAGAAACATATTGTAATTTACTCACTCCAAAATCATTATTTGCTTTTTGTTCCTAAACCAGAATGTATTTCGCACAACCGTCACTCTGGCTATTTGGTCCTATTAATGAATATCTCGTGTGGAACTATTATGAGGATATCTCCTAGACTTATATATCTTTCCTTTGACGAGGAAGGGACATCTGGGGATTCGGGGATTGTTATCTGCGGCCTCCAAATTTCAATGGAAAGTTATGGAAATGTTTGAATTTTAGGAAATCATGAACATGCTGGTACATAATTTTGATAGAAATGTTGCTTGATTTACACATTCAGTTGTAAAACAAAAACCCCAGTCAAATTATCCAATTAGACATCTTCAAAATGATTCGATTGCATAGGATATCTTAATTAAAACCCATATTCACTTTTGGACTATCTCTTAGAAATTCCCTAATCACATAATATAGGTGTTCTCATCACTGTGAATATTCATTTTCCTTAAAACATGAAAAGTTAATTGCCACTTTACCAAAATATATACTTGGGTTAGGAATATTTATGTGCTTCGTTAAAATATAAAATAATGGTTCCCTAAAAAATATTTAAAAAACATTAGACTACATGAAATACTACCGCAGGACAGTCAACTACGCAAATACTTTTAGAATATTTGAAATTGTGTGTTGCACTTAAATTATGAACAACATTTCCTATAATTATAATATCACGAGAACATGTATGAAAAATATTTTCAACAGACAAATTAAATATATGATTATCTGTTGAGTATTATAATCTCTATAATATATAATATAATCTGTTATGACTAATTTATAATCTAGCAATCAACTATGATAACGCAAAGCAAAAACTTTAATTCGGGTGTTTCTGTCAGAAAATATTTGTTCATAATTTAATCATGATATATATTCAAAATGCATACAAAATGCTTACAAATTATTTGAAAAATGAAAGTTTCGTGTTTTGTTATTATTATATTAATATGCTATATATCAATTTTCCTTTTTTATTAGTTTACATGCTATTGACGATTTTCTTGGGATAACATGACATGTTAAGTATCGTATATTAAAGAACTTGTGAAAAATATTCTCGAGAATAAGCTAAACAAACTTTTGCATATTCCTATAATGGAACCTTTGAATATAAATGCATAATCTGAAACAGCATTTTTTTATATAAAATATTATCAAAAGCTTGAAAAACTTCTTTCTAATCTTCAACATAATCCTTCTCTGATTAATTTCACTTTGATGATTTGTTGATTTGTACATGCTTTTAATTTTAGATTATTTTACTTTTAAATAGCTTATATCGTCTCTCTGTAAAATATCGAGTTATTAAAATATGGAAGAATCTCCGATCTTTTAACCAAACTTTTCCCTTGATCAATAATACTGTTCCCACGATTATATTCTGTAACATGATCAATGTTTTATAAAGCAATAATATTAACATTATTTTAAGTGCTTTTATAATTAAAGCACTTTAAGAAAATATCGATAATCAGTACTAATAGATTTTTTGAAATGTTTTTTTAACAAAAATCATATAGAAATACAAATTGGGATTTAAAATGTTAACTTTTAAACCATATAATCGATTTTATTGTAATATGATTAGTTGTGAAACTTACCTATACTAAATCATCTAAACAAATAATGAATAAATTATAACGTACAATAAAATCTTAATTATCAATTGATTATAGATTATGTTCCTAGGTTGCCGACAGTCGGTTATATAGCAATAGAATGGTAGGTTGTTGACAGTTCGGCACTGTAGTATATATCCTTATTATTATACTTCATAACCGAAATTAATTTATAAATATAATAATGAGGTAGTAAAAAAATATATTATTATAATAATATTTTTACAATGGGACATATATCGTAATTTATGCACGTTTAAACCATTAACATTTTAATATAGAATAAATAATGTTATATATATAATATGAAAAGTTAATATATTTTAATCTACAGAATTGATAGTACCTATATAAAAAAAGATCGTATATATAGGTACAGTTAGAAATGTCTATTGATATCTTTTGAAATGAATAACTATAAATAATTTATTGAAGGTTATAGCGGTTATTCATAAAGTATGTACGCCATATTTTGATAATTTGTACCCCTCCCTCCCTTCATGTACAATTATTAGCGAACGGTCGCACAAATAATAGAAAGAACTGATCCTATAATATGTTTCACTTTATAGAGTTAAGTACCCTTAAATACAATTTTAACAAAGATAATTTACCTTTTTTCACATATGACATTGTTGTACTCCTTCATTTGAATTCTTGATTCGGTGATTCAGATCAATCTATACTGACAATAGTTTAATAAACTAGAATAAAAAAATGTATTAATTAATATAAAAACAATTGTATTTTTAATAATAATAGTAAACTTCAAATTTGATTTAAAAATTAGATTTATTAATTAATACAAAAAATAATTAAATTATTATTGATTAATATAAATAATTTAATAAGTTTTATAACAATTATTATATAATTTAACGAAAATAATAAAGATAACCAAAACATTATATTATTTCTATTATTTTACTAATTTAGTAATTTAAAATAAAGTAAATATTAAGTTGTAGGCATAAGACATAAACTTCAATTTACCTAAATCAAAAATAGTCAATACAATTTCGTTTGAATGCAATTAATCGTGTCTCCGTCTACAGAACACATAAGTCAGGTGTTTTTGTTAGCCACAAGTACCCAATCTTAACGGCAAACATCTTTAACTAAATCTTGCCTCCGGCTAATTTCTGCAGTATTTAGAGTACACTTATAAAGGCACTTTATAGGTAGGTACGTCTGACGTAATGAGCTGTAAAGAATAGCCTATAAGAAGGGAGGGAAGTACCATCGGGTACAACTCACAATTAAGAAGAGTCAACTAAAATATACTGCAGAGTATATGGATCATATATTTTATTTTCTCACCATTGATTATGTATGAAAGTTCTTGTTCACCATAGGTATAGAAGACAATTGTTGATAAATTACGTGATTCGTTTTTGGTTGACAGCTGAATAATTAGAACAACTGGTAGAAGTGACATTTATGTAGTTTGCTGAGGGCACAAATCTACAATTCAGTGTAAAGAAAAAACTGTTTATTGTGTGACTATAATCAATACAAGTACTTATTTTTTGAGATACAAATTGGACCGGAGTATGTTTAAATCTGAATCAAAAGAAATTGAAAAATAGGTAAGCGTCTTTATTTATTTTTCTCTTGAATTTAAAAAAAATATCTTTGTTATTCTTAATTAATAAATGTATTCCATAACTAAGTACGTTCAGTTATTCATTATATTTTAACATTCCTAAAAACTTAGTTAAATTTGGCAACAAAATTTTAATATTACAATCAATTCTAAATGAATGCTGTAAGCCACTGTCATCAAGTTCGATTTCTCCACTTATAATCCGCAATGGAAATGAGTGTTTTTATCGGATATTTGAAGTAGATTAGTTCTAGCTTTCAATGATTTATTTGGGAAAAGAAATTTGTTAAGCAGAGCTTTATATTTTATTCTCATAGAATTGATTCCAATAAATCGATAAAATTATCCTTAAGTGTTTCTTTTTCGTATACACATCTAATTCACATCATTGATAACATAAAATAGCTGATGCTAATAATGATAATAATTGTCTATAAATAACATTTATTAATTACTGTGAGTCGAAATCATGATAAATTGGACCTGTTGGTATATTTATATTAAAACTCGAGGAAATACACAAATATGCTTTTATTCTTAATCAAATACAGAAAGTAATATAAGCGGACTATATAATGCATTTCAATGTTATGTGTTGATGAAATATGTTATGGTCTAAACTATTGCCGACACGTTTGTTAATAAAATAATTACTGTATGACTAAGTCTACAATAAAAAGTTTATGTCCATCTTATATATTCACAATAAATGTCTGTATATATTCCGTGACTCATTGATACCGTGAAATAAAGTCTGTTTCCTATAGAAGACATCAAAAAACTACATTTCCTTTGCGATCCCAATCGGCTGTGATTGACATTTATTTTATCGGCCCCACTGGCCCAAAGATGTAAATGTATCTTTGTAAAGGAGAAATTTTCCCATAGTATTGTCACAAATTTTAACCTCTGTGACGTCATCTGAATTAATATGAAGAAATACCTTTGTAAAATCAATATATTAGTATTTTAAAATATATTTAAATTACATTTTAAAGTTCTTTTTGAAATAGTTAGTCATCCCGAAATAATTTAAATCAGTCTGTTTATTCATCTGTCAAGATATTGCGCCAGAAATGATTCAAAAAATGATAAGTTGAATCACTTGGTATAATTTTTGCATTATCATATTCCTCAACTTTATTTAATTAAATACGGATGACCGGACCTTTCTTAATTTCAACCATGGTTTTCTATTTACAACAAATGGAATTGCTAACATTTTCTTAGATTTATTAGTTTTCCAGACAATATATGCAAAGTTATTTGGTCCCCGCACGTATAGGAAAGATGTGACTTTAAGAATGGGGTGTTGGTGGAGGGAGGGGGGGGTCATCCAATTTGACGAGATGTGATTCTCCCCAGGACAATTGCGTTCTTAATTCACTTTTTGAATCATGACACAAATTTACATAATACTATTGGGCCGAATATCTGAGAAGCGAAAGTGTTATCTGACCGTAGGGCAGAATATAAGCGGAAATTAACTTCTAGCTAATACAACAAATTTTGTTGGAGTTTTAAGAAAACTAAATTACATTATTGATTGATGCATATGTGTTTGTCTGACTCATTATACAATTATTAACTTTATGTCAAAGTTTTGTATATTTTAATTTAAATGAGTAGAAAAACATATGAGTTGTTTATTTTTTATTTTATAGCTGAATTGTGCGTTTTACATTTATTCTAGTGACTGTGTCTGTTTATATATAATTAACAAAATTAAATACTGTTTTATTCAACAAAAAAATCCTTATATATTAAGACGTGTTTTTAGTCCTTACAATAATTATCGCTCGGAAAATTAAATAGTTGGACTCCAATTCTTAACTATTTTAGATGCATAAGTTTCATATAATATAACATTTTTAATTACGTCTACATCGGGTAGGTCGATTTGTGTATAACAAAATTTTACAATCATGAGAGTCAATTCAAATATTAATTAATTGAAAGGCATTGTTCAACTCCTGGTTCTTGTATATCGATTATTGAGGATTTAATTCTTTTGTTTTCCAAGTTGTCAGTCACTTAATACGTAATATAGAGTGCCTGAAAATCATCCCTTCACACAAAACTGTTGGCTAGAGATCAGAAATCAGTCAGAATAATGTTTTAATTAAATTATTTCAGAAGTTCGTATTTTTGAGAGTTAAAAATTGGTATTTTTATAAAATTAAAAATTATTAAATTTCAGTTATTTTAAATAAATTTCACAATCTGGAACAACTTAATTTTAACCCAACTATAATTTTATGATATTTTACAAAATTTTAATAGATTCAAAATTAAACAATTTAATTTAACTAATCGTGTTTATTCCAACCTTATTGAAATATTTTTAATTTTGTTTTTTTTGTTTACATAATTCTTTCAGTAGGGCTACACTTCTTCTTCTTCTATGAATATGAAAAAAATTCTTTATTCTCATTGGTTAAAAGATCCGATATACATTTTAGAAGTTTGTCTCTTCTCCTGCTCCTCAAAAAGAAACAAAAACACTGTTCTTGTTGGTTGCTATACAAATTAGTTCTCTACTGCTTTCCTTGGTACAATTTTTAGTGTTTTTGTAATGATGTATTTTGCTTGAAGCATTCTAATTTGGACAATCTTCCCTACCAGGTCTCCAGCATCGATGTGTAATTATTTGTTGTTTCCCTTTTCTTCATTGGACTGTGAACTTTAAATTTGATTGTATTGAAACATTTCATAACTAATGTCAACTTTGAGTGAAGGAATTATTGATAATCGGTATTGATAATCTTCGTGGATGGGTGTGTAAGTCAACAAATTATTTCTGGTGTAAGTAAATATATAAATATTCTTTTAATATTGTTCGGGTGTGTGTATACGATCATAATTTTAAATTTGCAATTAGTATGAATAAATTTTCTCAAATTTTGTTATTATTTTGAAAAATTACAAAAAATGAAGACCGAAGGTTTATACTTTGTACAATTAACGTAACAATTGTTTTTGTAATTATTAATGTTTATTTAAGGAAGAAACAGATAAAAAAGAAACAAAAAAGGTGTCATTTTATATCATTAATTTTCTTTTAAGGATTACATATTTTGAGTTAACCAGACAAAAAATTATAAATTATATTCTAATTAAAAAATCAAGTCTATATTTTTAATAATTTAAATTTAAAACTTTTACAAATTATATGATAGCGTAATATCATAACTTCTGAATTCTATTATTCCACCATCAGGGTACAAATGATCCATAAATTGTGTGATAACTTATCCACCGATTTAGTGACACATTATTCATAGATTTAGTGACAAATGACCAATAAGTTGAG